>VRYO01000476.1:131897-166232 GCA_009812075.1 Sialia sialis
CAGTGCCTGTGTCACCTGCAGTGCTGGTGACACAGAGCTGTGCCTGTGTCATGTGACACAGAGCTGCACCTGTGACACCTGCTGGACACCAGCAGGGCCCTGCCTGTGGCCCTGGAGGCAGTGCTGGGCTGGGCTGGGCAGGGCTGGGGGCTGTGGCACCTGGACCAGGGCAGGGAGCTGAGCTGGGAGTATCATTACAGCAGAAGCACAGGGAAGGAAAAGATGGATGAACACAGGTGTGTTTAAATGGCTTCCTCAGATTACATGGCAAGAAAGATTTTCCTGCTGCTCTTTACCAATTCTGGAATAAATGTAGTCACTTTTTTTCAGAGCTTAGTCTGGCATCCTCTAGGAGGTTGAATTTACTTGAAACTGCCACAGTGCTTTTCCAGTGTGACCAATGTCACACCTTTTCCAAGGTGACGGATGAACCAGAGTGCCCCTAGCAGTGTACAGAAACATCTCTGTTGTCCTAAGGTTTGGCAATGCTAAGGAAACAAGGGCTTTGTTACAGGAAGAGAGAGATGATTTCACAGTTCTTTGGAGCTAGTGGAAGCTTTTGGTGTATTTTACTTGGATTTTATGTGAATTCAGCTTTGCCACACCACCTTGCTACTGCCCACCCGCTTGAGGGGAAAACTCAACATGAGGATGAAATTGCAGCCAACCTGCCTCATTTCGTTGTTCCTTCATCACAGGAATGACAAATATCAAGCCAGAGCACGAAAGAATTGGTTTAAACAAAAATTGCCCTATAAAGTGTAAGCAGGCTGGTTGTTCCAGGTATTTCTACAAACCGAGTTTGGGATTCACGTCCCTGTGGTGCCAGTTCAAGGAGCAGCCTGCTCTTGTGCCAGTGTGGCTACCAAAACAGCAGGCAGCTGTAGCCATGGTGTACATGGGAAATGCACCCTGTCTGCAGATTGCTGTTTGCATCTAGAAAAGTTGAAAAGCCGTATATAGAGCCCCTGTTGAGGTGCCACACCAACGTGTGGGTGTGCTCAGGGTTTGTTCTCCTGGCACACATCACTCCAGACAGCTGCAGTGAGCTGCCAGTGCTGTGCCATTGCACAGACAGCTGCGTTAGGGTTACTACCTTAATACCCGATCATGGGTTTTAAAGAATGATGTCTTGTATTGAAAATGCTTGCAAGTATGTGTCAACTGACCACCTTCCAGAAAAACCTACAGCCATTTCAAAAGTAGTTTTAAACTTTGTGTTTCTTTACTTGCAGGTGCACAGAGTAAGATCTGCACTTCACTGACGGCTAGAATGACTTTTCTTGACACAGAACCAGATACAAAGAACAAAACTTGCCCAGAATTTGTTGTTCTCCTAAATAAACTTGTGGCAGACTTCAGGGCAGAATGAGCAAAATGGGAAACATTTTGCACAGTGCAAGAATTGCCCCTGTGAGGGTGAGTCTGTTTTGAATTCATCAGGTTCTGATTCTTCAAAAATCATTCATTTACTGCTTGAGAAGCTCAGAAAAGCAGGAGTTTTGTCTCCACTGGAGAAATCCCTCAGACGCTCACCTAACACAGAAGACAACATGGACGTTAAAAATGTAGTTCAATCCCAGGCAATTTTTTCCTGCTTGAGGGATTTGTCAGAGGATGGTGATGACCTGCTTCCTTTTAACGGAGTGGTTGATGTCACTGTGGGAAGAGCAGAGGAGTACTGCAGCAGACAGGTGCCTTCCTGCCCCACAGGTGTGACCACTGCTCACACAGGCAACTGCTGCCTTAGCACACCACACTCTGGGTCTCTTCAGTCTCTGGCAGATGTCCAGGCACGTAAAACAACTGAGCTGGGCAGATCTCTTACCATGAATTCCCTGTTCAGTGAGCAGGCAGACACTTCTGTGGGTAACCACACCGACTTTGGAAAAGGTGACTCTGAAAATTCTGCCGCTGTTTTGGAGATTTATGCAGAGAAAGGAACAAGTGTAAGTGATGACTTTTCTGATGATGACCTGGAGTACTTTGAATGTTCAGATGTGCTTACAGTGCATGAAGATGAAATCTGGAAAAAGAAATTACAGTTTTTATTAGAAAGTGATGATGAAGATGATCTAAAACTGAGTAAGGATTGTGATGGGTGTGCTTACTTCCTCAGTGAAATGCCTTGTGTGTTCCAAGTGTCAGATAACACTACGCCTGTGGATACCCCCATTGGCTTCTGTGAGCATCAGTCAAAAATCAAAGGAGCAAACGTAAGGAGAGACCCCTCTATGTACAGCCAGTCAGCTCTGCAGACAGAGATGACTCTCACAGTTGGACACCACCGAGATAAAAGTACCATTTTGAAAGACAAAGAGAAGAATGAAGTGCCTCTTGTTTCTGCAGCCACTGGAAATGAACATCCCAGAAGTGAAGAAGAGACGAATGGAGGAGGCTCCTCAAGGGATGAAGCAAAGCCCACGGACACTGTCCCTGCCCAGGTAGACTCCTCTGCCAATGGCATAGGTGCTGCTCGCACAGATGAGGCTTCGGGGACAATGACAGAAGCCAGCCCCGACGGCGACGTGCTGGGGGAAAGCTCACAGCTGCTGGCGGAGGGGAGAAGGAATGTGCCAGAGGGAAATGCACGGGACGCTGTCTGTACCTTAACAGAAAGTCTGAGGAGAAACCTTTTCAAGCTGTTAAACCCTCTAGAGCTCTGCAGATATGTAAGTACTATAGGACAGTCTTTCCAGGCTGCAGCAGAGGGCAGGGAGTGCAGAGCTCCGTCTCCCAGTCTGGAAGGGTTCCCTTCAACACAGATTCCTGAGGAGACAGAGAGCGGGCAAACGCAGGCTGCTCTGGGTCCCACAGAAAAGGCAGATCCAGACAGTCCCTGGGAAAGGAAAAGGACATGGGGCCTGTCTGAGCAAAACCAGATGCCACATGAGAACATCTCGTTTGGGGTAAGTAACGTTTATCATTTAACACAAAGAGCTGCTCTGCTGATCTCAGTGCAATTTATTGCTGCTTGTCACAGAAGAATGTAAAATTAAAATTACTTTGAAAGATACTATTCATGTACTTCTGAATGACAGCTACGGCTGGGAGGGAAATCTGGGTTTAGAAAAGGCCCAAGTAAAGCCTAAGCTGTTCTAATTATAGAGTGTGCCTGATAATGGTGAGAGGCACTAATGGGCCTCTGGACAGCTGGATGGGGAAATCTGATATAGAGGCTATTGCACAGGTCTTAGCAAAGAAATGCTTCTTTCAACCCAGAAAGTTTCTCAAATACCTGTTGTGAGCAGAGAATGCTTTGATTGATTTCTTTTTAATCTATATTCAACAAACAAAATTGTTCTCCATTAATGGTGCCAGAAACCTCAACCAAATCAACAGGGGTTTGCTCTGGTTTTATAACAGTGAAGGGAATTCAGTGCAGAGAGTTCACATCACAGAGGTGAATAGAGCTCTGTGATCTTTAAAAATAAAACAATGGAAGAGTTGGATATTCCAGTTTAAATGTACAAACTAATTAAAAGATTCAACCCTCATGGTACTCTCCATGTACTTGCATACTTTATGCCGTTGGTAGAAAATCAGCTGGAGAAATCACTACAGTTGTAGCAACTGGTATGATGCTCTACCAGTTTTCCTAAGTGGGGAAATGGAATCATCATTTTTATTTCATATAGTAAAGACTCAAGGTATATAAATACTATTAAATCATGAATAATCGTATTGTCACCAGTTTTTTTCTGATTTGAAGGTGTGTAGCTAATTGCACAGAAAAAAACCCGTTTGTCACAACAAAAGTTTTTTCCAGCTGGACATGCTTCTCTTCATCCTATTGTTTGGGCAAAAACATCTCCCAGTTCTGGGTGTATGCACCATAGAGTGACTTTAATCTCACCACTGGAGGGGGTCTTCAGCAATCAAAAATCACTGAAATCTTCTTCCTGAAAAATGCTCATGGATTTCTCTGGTTTTATGGTACATAAAATTCCAATGCCATTTCGTGATGTCCTTATGATGGGGAATACCCCTCACAGGAATTAACCTCCTCAGAGCTTCCTGACAGGATTTATGGATTGCCAGAGGCCTTGTTTGCCTTTTTCCCCAAGTGCAGTGCAATAATTTAAATCCCAGAAGCCTCTTAGCCAAGAGCAGCTGGCAGGTGCTTGGCATAAAATTCAGAGCAGCCAATTAGACTCTTGATGTGCATAGTCAGTATGTCTGCACTTCCATGGCCAGAACTTTACATTGACAAAAATGAGTACTGGTGTACACAAAAGGGTGAGAGCTGGGCACAGACCAAAGCCCTGTTTTTAAACGTGTGTAGGACAGTGAAATTCAGGTGTAAGTTCAAAGTTACGTGGTCTTGAAAATGAGCCAAGCAAAAGCATCCTGCCTGAATACTGCTCCTTTTTTGGAGCACTAGAAAAATGTGCACAGCTTCTCACAGCACACATAGAGTAAGCCAGAAACTCCTCAGAATTCTGCCTGTGTAATCCACGAGAGGCAAGAAGGAATCTGCTGCTGCACACAGTTTTCTGTAAAAGTGCCCTGGAGAGTCTGCTGGAGCCCAGTGAGACAGCCCTGCAGGAGCAAGGGGAGGGGCTGGCAGCAAACCCCACTGCTGACTCTTTGGAAGGCTGTTGTATTTTTCCTGTCCGTGTGGGAACCAGGTCTGCTGAGGGGTGCTGAGCAGCCACGGGATCACAGCACTAATGACCCAAGGATTTACACTTCCCCTTGGCGCCAAGTGTTCCAACTGGAGCAACCTTTGCAGTGTGTCTTGTGCAGCACCTGCTGTGCTGGGTGACTTCTCCTTCCCTTGGATAGGTAGGGTGGGAGGCTCCTCACTCCGTGACCTCATGGCCTAGCCCCAGCTGAAATTCTTTATTTACCTGGTGCTTCAAAGCAGCTTCATTAATGGTAGGTCCAAGACACCAGCAGTGCCAGCTGTGTGGTGTTACAGAGTGTACAGAGAGCCAGGAGGCCTTGCTAGGTGTCACTGGGGAGCTGGTCTCTGTCAGTCAGCCAGCACCCTGCCAGTGGTCAGTGGTCAGCACCCTGTTCCTGTCAGAGTTCAGTGCTCAGTGGTCAGCACCCTGTTCCTGTCCCTGTCAGTGGTCAGTGGTCAGCACCCTGTTCCTGTCCCTGCCAGTGGTCAGCACCCTGTTCCTGTCCCTGCCAGTGGTCAGTGGTCAGTGGTCAGCACCCTGTCAGAGTTCAGAGTTCAGTGGTCAGCACCCTGTTCCTGTCAGTGGTCAGCACCATGGCACAGGGTGCTGCTGTCACTCCTGGGTTACAGAGCCATTTCTCTGTTTTTGTTTGTGTCAGAACAGCCTGTTCACATAAAATCTGAGAGATCTTGGTTTGACCTTCCCCAGACAAATTTATGTCATTTAATTTTGTTATGCTAAAAGGGGAGAAGCAGAACTAACACAGAAGTTCCCGGTAAGTGAGCATCTGTTTGGGATGAGAGCTTGGTACTGCCAGGGAGCAGTGTGAGCCTGAGCCATGCCAGAGGGGCTGCCTCTCTGTGTCAGAGCAAGCAGGGGAGTCCTGCCTGGACTGCAGCAACAGCTCAGCAGTGATGTACTTTTTGTCTGTGTTCTGGAGACAGTTTGTTACACTCCCTTTGTGCAAACAGAGGGATAATAATGTAACATGGGGACTTCACTTGCACAGGAGAATTACCTTGCAAAACTATTTCTGTTCATAAAACAGTGAGAAGCTGGGAGGCAAAATTGATCAGCTTCATTACAATTCCTTCTCTAAGGAACAACACTTTCAGACTCTGACCCAGGAGGTTGATTTCAATCCATTATTTTGATAGTTACAAGTCAGAAACTCCACTGTTGACAAACATTTTTTTAAAAAAAGTTTAAAATAATTGCAAGCCTTCAGGCCTGTGTTAAGCTGTAGTTCTAATTTTTAATTACATTGCTCTGTTTTCCTTCTTTGAAGAGTCAAAGTGCTAATCTTAAAAGTGTTACCCGGAATTGTGAGGACCTCTGTATGGAGCCCAGAATGGAAAAGGAAGGTATCTTCATGGGTTGTGAGAGTGCAGGAACCAGCCAGCTCTCTGCTGAAGATGTGCTGCAAGTAAAGAATGCACATTTACAGACCTCTTCTCTTCACTCTGCTCCTTGTGGAAAGGGAGAAGGCTGTCACCAACAGGTCTTCTCTGGACAGGAAATTATTAATAATGCCAAAAAGTCAAAGAATGACATTTCCCCTTCTCCTCTCTGCGATATGGACTCTGCTTCTGACAAACAGGAATGCTTGTGTGCTGTTCTCTTCTCTGCAAAGCTGTGTGATGAGCCAGGGGAGGGAGAGCAAAGCTCTGGGCTTGACATACATGACAGCAGTAACCCAGATATTCTCTGCAGCCCATCAGCCGAGGCGGTGTCTGAAGCTAATCCCAAATCAGTCCTGGAATCTGGAGAGCGTGAGTGCAGAGGAGATGCTGATATATCTGCAGTGCATGACAAGCTGTGGAAACTTCTTCATGAAGATGACTCAGACTATCAAATCCCATTTGAAAACAGAGTCATCCCGAGTTTAGGTACGACGCTGACAGACAGCAAAATCCCAGAACAGGACTTTGTATGGGAAACCTGTTCTGATCATCCTTTGCCAAGAGATTTGACAAAAGAGCAGGAACCCATCACAGAGCCAGCTCATAATCCCAGAACTGAGAAAGCTGACTGCAAGGTTTCTGATGTCCTCCTGCAGAGAGCTGCAGCACATGAGAGTGCATCCATAGGGAACATTTGTCTTGCACTAGTGGTAGGAACAGATGGTGTCTGTCTAGATTCTGGCACTAGGAGTGAGAGGGAAATGCCATCCGTTTGTGTTTCAGCAAACACTGTCCTCTTGAGTGCCCAGCAGTGCTTGGAGCCAAATCCAATGGCCACGGACAGCAATGGATCCACTGTGACTTGGGAAGGGAAGCTTGCTGTGGATAATGCTGCCCAAACAGGTGAAGCAGATTCTCTTCAAAGGTTACAGAATGCTCAGAGTGGTAATTTAGCATGTCCCAAAGCAGACCCAGCTGACATATCAGATATGTCACGTGGGACAGTTGGACAGTTACCTCATCCTGAATACAACATAGCCATGATAAATGAATCTGTACCTGGAGAAGGCTGTCATTGTAAGGACTGTTACCCAGCAAGAGGAGAGCTGGCTTATTTCCCTCAAGAGGAAGACATGTTCCCCACTGAAAATACCGGTCAGTTTACACATGCAGAGCAATCTTCTGTTAACACCACACATAAAAGTAATGAAGTGAATTTAGAAGAAAAAGGAAATCATTCAGGCTTGAATGCACCAAATGACACTAATTCTGACAGCTACCATCTTTCAAAAAATAATGGCTGCCAGGATTTTCAAATTGTTCCTAATACACAGAAATACAGTAATGCAATGCAATTGCCTACTTTAATGCAGATTCACGAAACCATAACACATAAGAATCTACCCCAAAATACAGACCAACTGACAGAAATAGCAAAACAGGAAGGTGCAGTCCCTCCCCCTTCTGGGGGGCCATTTTTAAGAGATTTTTATCTAGAAGTGCCCAGTTGTGAACCACATAAACCAGGAGGAGAGCAGAGAGAGATCTGCATACCTGAGGAACACAGGGCTGAAATTTCCTGTGACTCAGGAGTGAGTCAGGCTTCAGAGAGTCAGACTTCCCCTTGTAATACAGCAGAACAGCATTCACTGTTTGTTGACAGCACCTTCAAGTCTGATGAAGAGTTAAAAATAGATTGTTCAGAAAATCCCAGCTGTGCTGCTGGAAGTGTGACATCAGCCAGTGCCCCGCTGCCCAGGGAGGCTCAAGGTGAGCACCACAGCCCAGCAAGTGGGGAAGATGGAGGTTCTGGGGATCAGCTTGGAAACAAAACCCTGCCATTCCTCACACCTGAAAGCCACTCAGAGGGCCTTTCCAGTGAATCTGCAGTGGCATGTCCTGGCACAAGAAGTGAGGGAAAAACTGGACCCATACAGACTGGAGTCAAAGTAAACAAAAATTTAACTACGTTGGAAAATTCCTGCAAGTCGTGGCAGGATCTGTTGCAGAGGGTCCCTGGAGAAACCAAAGGGAAAGCAGCCTTGTTTGAAAATGAACCTAAGATTCCAAGAGCTATTGAATACAATCCAGATGAAGCTGAAACAAAGGCTCCTTTGCACACTTTGACCGGCCCCCAGGCTGTGAAACAGATTATGGATATTAGCACAGAGCAGTCTTGTCCTGACTTGATCCCTTCCAGCAAGATAACTGAGGCTGAGAATTCAATTAGGTCCACTAAGTGTGATGAAAAGGAGGAAGTCAGGACAGCAGAGAGTGTAGTAAGTGGTTTAGTTAATTTGCCACCGGTTGGTTCAGGGAACAAGCAGTGTTCTCAAGAGCAAGCATCCCATCATTCTCCATCATTCTCTTTGGCGGGGACCACACTTGAGCCATTCCCAGTCAACACAGAAAGTCAAAGAAATCAGGAAGGGTCAAAATCCTGCCAGACACCACAGGCTGCTGCAGAGCCTGAGCCCTTCAAATGTAAAGAGGACACGACAAAGAGCGGGCCTGGAGGTGCTGAAGCCAAGAAGAAATTACCAGCGGCAACTGTGTCCAAAAAACCCAGGCTGGAGGAGAGAGGAAGTGGCAGCAAGGATCCCAGCTGCATTAAAAAGTCTGGGAAGAGCGAGGGAGGCGTGATTCATAAAGAGGACAGAAAAGAGCAGAGGAAACTCATTTTGAAAAAGGATAGCAAAGGTAAGAGAAAATGGATTTTCTTTTCTGTCCTTTTCCATCCTTCTGGCTACAGTACAAAATTCAGATTACTGAAAGGCACTGCAAGCCTCTTTCAGACTGACTCAGTCAGCTGAAGGTGTCCTGCCCTCATGGAGCTTTATTTCCAGACTTGTGCACTTAGTAATGAATGCTGTGCCCATGCGACAGAGATGAGCCCTTTTCCCAGCTGGCAAGTATATTCAATTCATGAGCCTTGTGACCTGTTTGGAATAGTCACTGCCACACTGGCCTCTTGGAGTAACTTTTTCAGTATAATGGCACCAACAGCTACATCCCACTCAGCAGCTACAAGCCCAGTACCTGCTCTGTTCCCACAGGGCTGTGTTTGCAGTTCTGCTCCTGCACGCAGCTCCCACCTGCAGCTGTCCCCTCGTGGTTACCAAAGGATTTATTACTGGCAAAGTGTTATTGTTTTAGCAGAAGGGTACCACTGACAATGTTCTGAGGTCCTGTGTGCTGACTTCTGACTGCTTCTGCATTGCTTTCTCCTGCTGCAAAAATGACACAGATGAAATGAGCAATATTAAACTGATACAGGAAACATATCCTTGGAAGGAGATCGGCACCAGTGAGGGATCTGTGGTTTCTATGGGTAGTTTGCAAGGACCAAGGTGTTATTTTTACCTTTTGACATGACATTTCATGTTCACATCATAGAATTATTTAATAGGTCAGAGCAAGACTGAACAGTGACTAAAGGTAAGCTACACATTTGTGGATCTTTTCACACACTGATTATTGTGCAGTCTCATGAGACTTCTACTTTTCTAATCACATTTTAAAAATCCCCAGAGGTTTCTCTGTTCAAAGATGTGTCCTTTGTCAGGGAACCAAATGTGTGGGAGGAGAGACATTCCTTCAAAGCAGAGCAAGCAAACTGCAGTGACTGTGCAATGCCTGGCCTCTTCCCATTACTTGAAGCTACGCTTGAAAAATGTTTGAAACATTCAGGCTGCATCAGATAGCACTGAATTTTCTTCCCCTGTTTCTGCTCTGCCTCAGTCTTGAAGTATGTGTGTGCTCTAGAGCATTGTTGTGGCCCTTTCCCTGGTACTATGGGAAGGCTGCTTTGGTTGCTGTGGAATATCCTGAGTGTTCTTTTGCATTGTTTCAGCTGCAGGAGGGAAGACTGTGGCCAGGGCAGGAACCTGGAGCCTTTAGTTCTATTTCTAGAGCTGTCATGTCCTGTCTGTGTCACTGTAGCCCTGATACAGCAAAGCTCACATGGCCCGGGGTTCAGGGGCTGCCAGTCCAATGGGGAGACCTGGAACTGGCAATGGGGAGAAGCACAGCAGTGTGCCTGAGCCTTGGGGTTGGGTGTAACTGGAGTCTTACTGCAGGAATGGGATCCCCAAGGACACGTGCCACGCTGCCTCATTCACAGAGCAACAGCTCAGGCTTCACACAGCAGGAAGCAGAACATCTTGCATTTGGCATCTCTTCCCTCGAGCAGGGATGTGTCCCTTGAGGTGGGGCTGTGTTGTGACCCCCAAATCTCTGAGTTTATGTTGATTCCCTTTCTTTCCAAGCACCCTCCAGTCCCTCGCTCACACCGTGCCCATGTGCAAAGGCACTGGAGCATTCTGTGAGGCAGTGAAAAGTCCTAGCAGAGATCCAGGGTGGCAGGGCCTTCTGGGACTTTCCCCCAGGCTGTGACCAGCTAAAAAATTCTACTTGCTATTAGTACTGAGACACGAGAAGTCACAATTACTTAGCAGAGATTTCAGCATTCATGTTCTTTACATGAAATGTTAAAATGCCAGAACAATATAATTGCCTTCAAATCCTAAACTGCTGTTGTTCTGTTTCAAGCCCCCAGGCTGCTGAAGAAGATCCAAGCAGAATTATTCCCTGACTGCTCTGGGAGTATTAAGCTGTGCTGTCAGTTTGGTGACATTCATGGTGACTCCACCATTACATGGACTAAAGATTCCAAGATACTGGCTCAGCTGCAGAGAAGGTAAGGGAAGGTTTCTGAGGGACTGGGAGTTTTGGGTGACTTTTCTATTCAAGGGGCAGATCTTCTCACAACTGATATTGGTCACAGTTTGTGTTCCATCACCTCTCAGCCTGTTCACAGCCAGTGTCATCCAGATTTCAAAAAAATACCAAAAGAAGTTTGAACCTCATTTAACCTAGAGAAGAGTGGAAAGAAAAGCTTTTCCATTTTAATGAAATGATTTATTTTCCTTATGTCAGTAATGACATTCGGATCTAAAAAGCTGTTTACAATGTTTCAAAAATACAAAGTTAACATTACTCAAAGGAAAGTAAAAAGAAAAGATATTTCCATCAGAATGCACACTTATGAGAAGATGAAAAATTTTGCAGGAAGGATTCTTCCTAGATGTTCTTTTAAACGGAGAGAAAAAATTGGATGAATTAGTTAAACTTTGCATACTGATTCTCCTTGTTTCAGCTTCTGATTTTGATTGTTGTATTGCAATATCCATTGTAGTATTATACATATCATTATCTGCTAAATAATTGTGCTGTGTTGAAACAAATAAACAGTGCAGAGAGATCAAATGGACGAGTTTTTCCAGTGATAACAAGTGCAATGTGTGATGGCACAAATGCTCTGTTCCAGTGCCCAGGATGACTCTCCTGTCTCTCTGGCAATAACTGAAGCCAGTTACCAAGACCAGGGAATGTATTACTGCTGCTTGAATAACGTGTATGGGAAGGTGACTGCTGAGTTCCATCTGACTGCTGCAGGTAAGCATCACTTTACAGTTTTGATCCCTAATAATGACAATGGCAGTTTCCATTCAGAGTTTTTTACTACAAAATTCATTTATTTTTTTCCTCCTAGTATTGGAACGGCTCTCAAGTTTCCAGAGTTATGAAGGTAAATATAGAGTGAAGCAGCATTGCATGGCATCCCAGAGAGCCACAGACACACACTGGCAGCTCTTTGGCACAAACACACGGTTCCTGCAGGTCACCTGCTGTGTAACTGTACTCCAGGAGAAAGGCAGGCATGGAGCTTTGGAATGCTTTCCCTGTGTGTTAACTGGTGTTCAGTGACACCCGGCATGTGTCCTGTGCTACAGCTAAAGATAGTGCCTTGCCAGTGGGGGTGTCATTCCTGAGCCTGCAGAGATCCAGGCCTTCACTTGGCATGGTGACTTTTCTTTCTTTCCCTTGAAGAATTAAAATTTAACATTTATTTCCTCGTATTAAAGACAGGACTTTTCATGTAGTAGCACCATGTAACTTTTAATCAGGGAATTGTAGGTTGAATTAAGGAGTGTTCTGATTCTGGCCTTGTCTGTGTGGTGTATCCTCTGTGCATCGAAGAGAGGCAGGGTGTGCAGAGGCTAAACAGAGATAACTGCAAGGGGCAGCTGGAAGGACTTCCTTGTTGTGTATTCTGTTAGTTCTGTTCTCCTATTTATCCTCTTCACTGATGGTCCTTGAAATGTTATGATTAGAGACAAAGTGCAGTTAGAATTTTTTAGTTTCCCTCAGTGCTTAACTTTTCTCCCTCTTATGCCTTTTTTTGCATTTGGATTCCAATGATCATTTAAAGGGGTGAAATCCAGAATCTGTCTGGATTTAATCTGTAACACACTTGCTTGCTGCACTCTGTCTTGCCTCCATATGATCCCGAGGTGCCACCTTTCTCCATGCTGGCTTTAGATCACACAGGCAAGCTGCTGTCCCAGCCCTCAGTAACACAAGCTGTGCTTCCACTGAGTACTTTTCCTCCTCTCTGGAGAGATGCATCTGCTCTCCCGTGCCTGCAGAGATTCCTGTCACGTTGTAGGTGTGGAAGAAATCGAATTCATGGAGCTGATGTTCAGAGAAGACCCCCTCAGCTCCAGCTACCTGGGTGGGACGCTGCACGGGGCCATCATGACCGAGGCGCTGCACTTCGGCGAGGGCATGCACCGCAGAGCGTTCCGCAGCCGCGTGCTGCAGGGGCTGGCGCCCGCCTTCGCCGCCGGTCACCCCTGCGTGCTCAAGGTGCACAGCGCGCTCACCTGCGGCACGCAGAGCCGCGACGAGCTGCTGCACAAGAACTACAGCCTGGCGCTGCAGGTGAGCTGCCCCTGGCCTGTGGGAGCCAGGCTGGGCAAAAGCTGTCCTCGTGCCAAACAGAGGATCTCTTGAATGTCCTGAGCAGTATTGCCACAGGCGTGTCTGTTGTAACGCAGGAATGCTTTGTCCAAAATACTGCAAGAGAGTATGCAAAGTTATATGCAGCTGAAGCTGAACCCTTGGAAGGCTTTGGAGAAGTACCAGAGTGAGTATAAATACATATTTTATATACATATGTGCTTATCTATACTGTCCTGTGCCATGGCAGCCACTGATTGCTGGGACTAGGGAGGAAGGAGGAAACCTGGGACCAGTGTTGCAGCTCTTCTTCCAGCTTGGTATAGAGTTGGTAGCTGTTCCTTCACTCTCTGAGATCACTGGCCCCTTTTGTCCGTTTCTTACCCCCTTACTGAAAGAATTCTCAGCATTTTATTAGTTTCTATCCCTTGATTTCAGAATCATTCCAGTTTTTCTTATTCATCGCCCTGCTAATAACATCCCCTATGCCACAGTGGAGGAGGAGCTGGTTGGGGAGTTTGTGAAATACTCTGTCAAGGATGGCAAGGAAGTGAATTTCCTGAGAAGAGACTCAGAGGCTGGCCAGAAGTGTTGCACCTTTCAGCACTGGGTGTATGAGAAGACCAATGGGAATCTGCTTGTCACTGACCTGCAAGGTGAGTTGTCTGAGTAGGGGCAATTTTTATCTAGCTTACATTCTTGCAAGAGGACAGTTTGGAAAAGAAAACCAAATTTTACACTCTTAATAGAAGAGTTTTTCTTTCACATGTACCTTAGTGAATCAGGTCACTCAGTGTGAGCCAAATCCAGCTTTTTGTCTCACCACCCCACCCAGAGATTAATGAAATAGTTGGTGAGTGAAAGACTTCAGGTGTTGATGACACCCTAGTCCTCCCCTTTTTCTCGTATTTAAATCTCATCAACTCAGCAGCAGAATGCTCCACGTTTGGGTCCTGGCTAGTTTTGAATAAATACATTCTTTGAAAAAGAAGAGTAGTGAAGAAACACCCTGGTGTTTGCTAAGTGCTGCCTCAGCTCCCATGGGTGTGACTCTTCAATCCTGCACATGCATTTGGGGCAGGGGAAGACAGGCCCTTCTTGAAGAAAAACAGAAAAAGATGGAATCTTAGGAAACATCCTGTATTCTTTTACAAGTGAAGGCAGGAAAATTATCAACAAGGCATCTAAACAAGATCCCTGAAGTAATTTAAAGGGAGGAGAAAGAACAAAATCCTAGCACAGGAAACCAGCTGTGCTGTTGATCACCCTGACAGCTGTAAAATTGGTGGTATATAAAACAGTGGCATAAACCTGACTTCTAGAAACTGCTGGTGACACACAGAACATCCTCTTAACTTTAAAATGCTTTGAAAAAAAATGGGACAAATAGTTAAAATTAAAAAGAAATAACATTTAATGCCTCCTCATGAGAAGATTGTCCTAGAAATTCCAGTGTAAGCTAAGCTCCATGTTTCCTTGCTGCCTTGCAGGTGTCGGGATGAAGTTAACAGATGTTGGCATAGCAACCCTGGCCAAAGGGTGAGTGAATTTCTCAGCAGCATGCTTGTACTTTACTCATCTGTCTCCTCACACTTAAATGTGGGTAGGAGCGGGTGCACTGGAAATTCATTCTTGCTTTAACTTTACAAGAAAGCAGTCCTTATCTAAATCTTTTAACTTTTTCGTGTTCATCTTTATGGAAACCTGCCTGTAAAAGGAAACACGTTTATTTTGCTCTGAAAGATGGGGTTACCTGTAGATGGAGCTGTGTTCCTGCATGCCTGCCTTGTCCAAAGGCATTTCACAAGTGACGTGAAGGGTTCTGGGGACAGCAGGTAAGGCTCCTGGTGCTCCATCAGCTGGAGGAAGGTAGGGTTGAACACACAGGGCCAGCACTGGTCAAAGGCAAGCTGGAATCCCTCCTGCAGCCAGCAAAAGTGCCAGAACTTTGGGATATAGATTTGTGACACAAGCTTTTAGAGACTCTTCTCAGTGGGATGCTGTGTATTGGCCACTTCCCTGATAAACAAGGACAATTGTGAAGGGGTTTGGTGGTATCTCTCCCCTTTCTCTCTCAAAACCAGCAGTTCTGAGCCTTAACAAAAGATTATTCAGGGCATTTCTAGAGCGTGTTTTCTAGTGCTGGTGCAAAGGCTTCAGCTCTTTTGGGGAGACTTAAGGTTATGTGTAAAGATGTAGGCCTGTAATATTCTAACTTTAGCCCACTTCTCCTAAGTTAATGAAGGCTTCTAGTTATACCACAGTCCAGCAGAGCTGTGGAGGGGAGCAGGCAGTGGCTGCTGGACAGGGAAAGGGGATGGCAGTAAGGGCTTTAACTTCATATTCTCCTCTGATCATCTGGAAGGAGAAAGAAGCTCTGGTCATGTGTTCAGCCTTTATTCTAAATTGGAGCTTGTCTGGATACCTGGGATACAAGAAGAAACCTCTGATATCGTCTAAATTAATAAAAATGTGACTTTAGAATATTCTGGGAGAATCCTGAACATTTGCAGGCTAGCATCCATTCAGTTAGACTGATTTACTCTTGCAGCTGTGGATCCAAAGTAAAAGCAGTTGAAATGAATGTACATCATCCTGTTACAAGCCAAAAAAGTAATAAATGTTTTATTTAGGCAACACTGTTCTCAGGAATCAGAAAATTTATAAAAATGCTTTAGTGAATGTTGTCCAGCTCACCGTGGGAAATGATTCCTATAAAAAGACACATTGTGCTGGAGAGGAGGGAGTGAGCACACAATGCAAGCTGTACTAAGGATCACCTCAGGCATATAGAAAGGAAAATAATTTCCCTAAAATGAACAACTTCCAGAAAATGTTCAATATATTTATCTAATTGTATTCCTGCAAGATGACAGATTTTTCCTGGTCCTGTATTTTGTTTTCACGCTTCTTTCTGGAAAGAGTATCTCTGTATTAATGTCTGCAGTTGGATTTTTGGTTCTGTGACCATGGGTGGGGAAAATCAGCTAAGTGCCCAGGGCTGGTATGTGGTGCTGGGTCTGGCTGCTTTGGGCTGTGTTCAGCTGAGCTGCTGAGAGCTGGCCTGGTCCCACTGAGCCAGAAATGCAGAGTGGGACTGGCATGGCCTGAGCTGTGCTGGCAGAGAGGACACACAACCTCTGTCTGTACTGCAAAGCAGAGTCTGCACTGTGTGGAAGGGATTTCCATCTGTTGTCCTGGCTCTGTGTGTTTTGCCAGGGAACTGTAGAGCAGAGGAGCCCACAGCAGTGGTGTGGTCAGTGTGCTGCAGGAGCTGCAGTGCAGTTCTGTCAGGAGAGGGCGAAGTGCACCTAGGAACAGGAACGCCTGGAAGTGTGTTCAATCTGCACCTGAGCCTTAAAATCGGCTCCAGCTTCTCTGGCACATGGGAACAAAAATACCACAGCACAGGGTGTGGCTCCATGCACTCAGTGAGCACAGCAGAACTGCAGGAGGGCCCAGGGATTGATCCAGGAATGGTCACACAAAGGAGGGAAGCAGAGCATGGAAACCCACGGTTATCGTCATTAACAGGAGTGCTGGTTGCCAGGTCTGCATCTGAAACTCTGCCTGGTTCCAGGGCTCTGACAAGTTTAGCTTTACTCCACATGGTAACAAGAGGCATTGGGGAGTTTAAAGCTGAGGGCAAATCCAACATTTCCCCTTCAGATTTAGGGAAGATTTGGTTTGGTTTGGTGCTGGATAGAAGAGATTCCCTTGCTGAGGGCAGGTGTGTTTGCCTGTGGAACTCCTGTGGGTGTGTTTGGTGCATTCACCAACACAGCACATACCTGTGAGCCCTTGAGAGCAGCTCAGTGAAGTCTGGAGTCTCTGATCTCTCCCAGGGAGCCAGAGAACGTGATGATGATCCTGCTGGACTCCAGGATATAGTCTTGGGGTGACAGTGACACCTCTTCAACTGCTTTGTTAAACACACTGATAACTGGAGAGGAGAGGAGAGGAGAGGAGAGGAGAGGAGAGGAGAGGAGAGGAGAGGAGAGGAGAGGAGAGGAGAGGAGAGGAGAATCCCTCTTCCAGGTTAACCTGCTCTTCAGAGCCAGCTGAGCGGGGTCTCCAGCACAGGGCCTGTCTGTCAGCAGGAGCCTGAGCTTCTCAGAGCACCACTGTTCTCTTTAGCACTGTGCAGTCTGCCTGAGGAGGGCACTTGTCTGGATGCTGGAATGAGCATCCTCTGTTCATTTCAGTACCACGTCTTGTTTGGTTGGTTTTGTGCAGTCTCAACTCCCAGTTCAGCTCTGAGGACACTGGATGTCCAGCAAACCACAAGAACGGAGTAGAACAGACACTGATTAAGGTTGAAAAAGGAGAGCAGCACTCTGGCCTTTCTTGTCCCTTCTCCATCCTGAGAATTTAAACAAAATCACTCCTTTGAAGAGCAGGTGCACCTTTGCAAAGAAGCTGATGCAGCTTAAAAAGCAGGCCCTGGGAGGACAGTGAGCACCCAGAGGCACGGTGAGGAGAAGAGGGAAACTCGTGCCCTGTACCTCTCATGGTGGGAGTGCAGTGGTGGCTTGGGAACTGTGGAGGCTGGATGAGACTGCCTTCCTCAGGAACATTCCTTCCATCCTTCCCTGAGGGGCTTGGCTCCTTCAGATCTTGTGGGCAGCCAGGGGAGGGGAGCAGTGTAGCATGGAGATGATGTACATGTTTAGATGGAGACAGCTTCTAGTTCTGAAACACCTTGTGCAACAACCTTGTCTCTGCATGTGGACAACAGAACCGTTCATGGAGAATGATGCATCTTGGGTTTCATTTGTGTGCTCCTGAGACAGGTAGCCAGCAGACAGTTTTATTCCCAACTTAAGGCCATGAAAGACAGTGCCAGGACCCAGCCCACCAAGCTTTGCCTCTAATGCTTTTCCCTCTTCTGTCACCACTTGTAACCTGGTTCCTCTCACCTCCCCATGACCCAGTCTGAGTTTCTGTGGCATCAATGCTTTTCAAGCCAGCATGGGTAGAAGAGCCTTGCTGAATGTTTTCAAGTTGCTTATGAGTCAGCCGTCATACTCTGCCTCCTTGTGCTGAAAATGAATCTTGAATTCCCATTTGGGTTTTTTTTCCTTTGTTACTACAGATACAAGGGGTTTAAAGGCAACTGCTCCTTTTCCTTCATTGAGCAGTTCAGAGCCCTCCACCAGTGCAATGAATACTGTGAGATGCTGGGTCTGAAATCTCTCCGAACCACTCATCAAAAACAGAGGAAAGCAACATCCATTAAAAGCAAAAACCTGCCAAACTCATCAACGGTAAAGAAAATGGTGCCCAAGAAGGCAAGAGAACCTAGAGACTTCATTTCTTCAGAGCATTGAGTCTCACTGTCCCACCTTGTGAAACTACTCTTGAGGACGTGGAGCAGTGACATGCACCAGTGACCTTGGGGGGTAACTTTAGTCTTTAGACCTTTGACATTGTTCTGGAATCATCCTGATGCTGATGCCAGCAACAAGGGAAGGAACTGATCCTGTGCTCTTGGTGCCTGAGATTTAACACAGGGGCAAGGTTTGAAAACAAACTAAGCCCTCTCCTGGGTTTTCTTACAGGCTTCTGTGGATGGGTATTGGAGAACAACACCTTCTCTGTGTGTGCATCCACGGCCCTGTGGTTCAGCTGCTATGGAAACATCAGTAAATTTAGGATGCCAAGTACAAGTTTTGCACAGTATTGCATATGCATATGCATGCTTGGTTACTCAGAACTAGAAGTCAGGAAAGGTGAAGTTTGGAACACGATGATGAATATTAAAGTTACCACTTCCATTGCATACATCCTTTGAGCCTCAATCTTGGACTGTTCAGTGGGGTTTAGGCTCCTCAGTGCACTGCTGGTACCTGGCTCTCATTAGGCCTTTGGAAGTTCCTACAGATGACGCCTATTCTTTACAGTAGTGTTCAGAAGAATTTCTGTGAGGACTTTGTGACTGGTCCCAAAACAGGAGGTTTAGAACATAAGGCGAGGGGCTGGAGTGTGCTGGGATGGGAGTGAAGCTAAAGCATTGACTAAATGGTGTTTCAAGTTAGAGACAGATTTTTATCAGAATTTTGGGAAGTGTTCAGTTTGAAAAATGTCATGGGCATCTCAGCCAGTTAATATTCCAAATGTTTGTTGTAGTGTGGTCCCAAAGTCAGAGATGGAGTTCCACTCTATTGGTTAATTGCTTTCCATTTTATTGTCCTGGTCAGTTCATTTTCAATGGAAATCATGAGCTGACATCTCAGAGGTAAACACATCCCTATTAATGGCAAGGAAATCCCCATTCCTAATGATGACAGCATGGTGATGATTCCTGAAGATGTGTGGTGTGCTTTACAGTGGGGATCTGGAGGTGCCTATGTCACAGAGTGTGGATTTCTCATGTATTTGGTGCTTTTGCCTCTAAAAGAAGGAGTAGAGTCATCCTGCTGTGCATGTACCACCGTTGTTTATTCCTCAGCACAGTGTGAAGCTGTACTGCCAGAGGTCCCAAACCTTCCTGACCTGATGCCTTGTCTGCCAGGAACTATTTAGTGTGATAATGGCGTTTGATAGACTGGACACAAACACCATTGTCACACTCCACAGCTCTGGGAGCAGGTCCTTAGCCCGTGGAAGGAGAGATGGAGACACTCTGCAGACTTCAGAAGAGGGGGTTCAAAGACCTGAAAAACAGAGCCAAGACCAGGTTTGTGCATGCTTATATGTGGCACACTGGGGCTCTCAAGGGAGGTGGGACATAGGATCCTGCATTGCTTTGCAGTGGCAATGTGTATTCCAGAGAGAAATTCCTGAGGAGGGAGAGGAGACATTCCTGCCAGGGCCTTGTCTACCTCTGCTGGAGACAGCCCAGAAACTGACCTGACGTTTACAGCTGTGACAGACCATGCTGGGGCTTGTATCTGATTTTCATACACTTGTTGTTGGCAGTATTTTTGAGTAGCCCACAGATACCCAAGTTGGATGTACTGCTGGTCCCAGTGCTCCTGTACTACTCCCTGCAATGTCTCCTGGGACACATCAGCACATGTGCATCAGGGAATTCAGCTCTAGGATCCATAGCTGTGGTGTTTGTCTGCACAGGCTGGGTGTTTCAGAGTTTCTCTGTGTGTTCAGCCTGCTAGCCAAATAACATTTCTGCACAGTGTCAGTGAGCAGAAAAGATCCCATAAAGGATTATGTGGACTAAGGAGTGGATAAAGAGCACACAAACATGCTGGACAGGGATTTGTAACCCGTGGAATTTCAGTTATATGCCATCATCACGTCCAAATGCTGCAGAGAGGCAGAGAAAACAGAGAAGGAAGAGCACAGAAGAGAGGGGGCTGGAAACCAGGGCTGAGGTGAACAGCAATAACCTTTATTTTTTGTAATTCTGAAATTCTGTAATTTCTGGCTCAAAAGAGAAACCTCTGTGGACTGGTTAGAAGACCCTCCAGGAGGGGATGCAGTTTTTGTGCCAAGAGGTGAGAATGAGATGTCTTGCTGTAGTGCTTTTCAACTCCCCTTTCATTTATTTTTACGCTCAGAATTGCATTCCCATTTTACATACTGGGGAGAATTTTCCTCCCCGTGTGTAGCAAACCCAGACTCTCCAGCAGTCTTCAGGATCTGGTTCTGCTTTAGCAGAGTGTTAAGGAAGTTAAAGGCCTCAAAAGGCCCATCCTCAGAGAACTCCTCCCTGGGTTTAGCCTTGTCATCAGTCCCTTTTTTGTGTAGGGAGCACAGTGTTCACAGATCAGCCCACTTAGTTCTACAGCATCAAATGTCCAGGGCAGCCAGGTGAGCTGCCCACCTGTACTGACATAGCTGAACCACCAGCCTGCTCTTCACAGTGTAACCTTGTGATCTAGCTTACATTATCTGGACCTTCTACCCTATTGTAATACAGTTCAACGAGTGTTGATAGGTCAGGGCACACTTAGTGGGGCTCTGAATGGTTTCATTCTTGATTTACATCCAATCCAAGCTCAGGTTTGTGATAACTCAGTGCCACAGGCTGGCAGGAGAAGCTGGGTTCTGAGTGCCCTTTGCTGGACAGAGCAGAAGAGAAATGGACCCTCAGTGTCTGGGTTCCAGATCAGGCTGTTTCATTTCTCCAATGTGATTATTACAATAATCTGGCATTCCCATCCCTGCCACAAAAGCAAACCTAGAAATGCTTGGGCATGGCTGACATCCAAGGGATTTTCATGTGCCACTGGTTTTGTCTGTGTTTTGGGTCTGAGGTGCTGCAGTGGGGCAGAGCTGAGCATTTGAACATGCACAAAGGCAGATGTGCAGATCCACAGCTCAGGTTCCTGTGAAGTCCCATGAAAGGAGAGGAGCTGCAGCACACCCTGAGCATCACATGGCACTGAATTCATGATGGCACAGACCCAGTCATGCCAGAACATTCTCTCACTAAGGATGCAGCTGTAGCCCAAGATGCACAGGGCTGCTTTTGGGAAATGTGCCTGTGCTGCAGTGAGAAATGAATGCCAAAGGGTCAGAGGTGCTGTGCCTAGTTTCTGATTCACCTCAGTGTCCGTGTCTTCCCTTACCTTTCCTCACACACATTTTACTCAGCTCCCTCTCTGCAGCAGAGGGGAAGGATCAGACAGATCCTGCTGATGAAGCAAAGCCTGGCAAACCTGTGCAGGTAAGCCCAGAAATCCTGGCAGGGCTCAACTTCACTGCAGAATATAAGGAGAAAGCAAGGCAGTGGATGCCACTGCAAACAGGCAGTTTATGGTCTCCCTCAGCTACATGAAAGCTTCCAGCAAATCATCAGGAATAGTTCCAAGACAAAATATAATGAAAGAAAGATAAATGGCCACTGGTTTTTAGTACTGCAAGGGGGAAAAAAACCCATGAAAGAATGGGAAAGTTACTGAGAGAAAACAAAGCATAATCGCCAGAGAAAAATCCCCTTTTTGCTTCCCTTCTGCTGGACATCTGTGTAAAGAACATTATTGGGAGCATTGTGAAGAGCAAGAGGGTTTTTGAGATGGGTCACAGAACCTGTCTTTCCCATACAGCCAGATCTAGAAGCATTCCTGCTCCCCCAGGGAGTCTGTCAGCTTCCCCACCACCCCATTTCTGAAACCAATAAACATGCAGGGTGGTTTGCAGTGCCCTAACAAAAGCCTAATCTTTTCCCAAGTGCAGGTAGAGATCCCTAGGTCCAAGACATTAAATCCTGTTCAGTTACACAGTTGAGCCCTGGGCACACGTGGATATTTTGGTATGCTGAAGTGCTTAGTGTTGGAAATCCACCTGCACTATTTTATTTTTGTTAATATATTATAGCATTTCCTTTTCCTGACATGAATTTGCACAGGAAGGCACTTACCCTCGGAGACAAGAGCCAGAGGATCCTCTGGTGTGTTGTTAGGGCTTGGCAGAAGTGGGATTCTCTCGCAGGACATTTTGCTGACTGTCTGTACTCGAATCTTGGAGTCCTGGTTTCTTTTCTGAGTTCCCAGCAGTGAGCAGCTGCTGCAAGCCTCTGCTTCCAGTGGACACCTTTCCCTCTCCCTTTATGGGATCCTGAGTTTTAAAGTAAACAATTCATTCTTGTTCTGATAAGTCATATTAAAATATTGATCTGGGGGAGGGAGATGACCCTTGCTGCACTGAGCTGGAGTCACCTTTAGTCAGACTAAAGAATGGAAAAAAAGCTCTGAGACCTCAATTTTCTCTGTTCCTTCCGAGAGCACATATGGGGAGGGAAAAATGCAAAAGATAAGGGGGTTTCAGCTCTTTGTTTTGCTGAACCCTGAGATGAAGAGTGTTTACTCTGGCTGCATATTAATTGCTTACTTCTGCCAGTGAGACTGATTTTATCAGTTCCTCAAGTCACAGTGCTCATCTCATGTTCACTGCTGGGGCTTGCCAGTCTTTTTTCTTCCTTAAATTTTGATGTCCTGTCTGCTTTGCGTGGGAATGTTCAGATTTTACTTTTCAGCACACCTAGGAGGTAGGGGGAAAAGCGTGGCTTAGGTTGAGCCTGTCTGAACACCACTGGCAAAGCCAGGTGTGGTACACACCTCCCAGGACCTCATCCAACAGCAAGACCTTTCTATAAACCTCCACATTTAGGCCTGATGAATTTCACATTTTACTGTGAAGGCTAAAATAGGATTTGGACTTGAGATTTTCTCTGAACATAAAGTCACATTTTGGGTATGAGAACATTTGCTAGTTAACTAACAGGCATTTCATCACTTGCTTCCATTACCATACTTCTGTTCCGTTAAAACATTTTGTAGCAGTCTGCAGCAATAGTTTGGGGGTCTAGCATGCAAAGTTTTCAATACAAATGCTTCAAAAAGTGAGGAACCAGGTCACTTTACTGATTTTGGCTGGATGTGTCCATCCAGCAGCAGAAAACCAGCAAGAAATCAAATCTGGAAAACATTCTGTGTCTTGCCCTCTCCTCCTTGCATCCTCTCTGTTACCAGTTGATGACACATGTTTTTGGCTAAACGCTGTCTTGGGCTGCAAATCTGTCATGGCAAGAATAATCTACTGTTTCCTAAAATGCTGCTTTCTAATCTCAGTCCTGTTATGTCAATAGTAATTCTTCATTTGGGACTGGTGCATGCACACAGTGTAAAAATGACAAAAAATACTAGTTCTGAGTCTGCCCTAGCAGTAGAACAAGTTTTGGGGAAATAGGTATCTAAAAATTGCCTGCACAATTATATCAGCATCCTGTGTGCAAATTCCTTATGCTACTCTGAAAGTGCAGATGTGCATTTGAAGTCTACATAAGGTCTCTGACAACATGCTTTATCAGAAAAAGAGGACCAAAAACCTCGTATTAAAAGGAAAACAAAAACCAAAACCAAAATGCCACATGTTGTCCAAAACTAGCAGAGAAAAACTAAAATGTTCCACCTTTAATCACAGCAGAAACACCACTTACTTGGCATTTTGTGGGTTATGTTTCTGGGGGAAAAAAGCCCCTCAAAATGGACCTCTGCAACTGTAGGTGAAGCACTGCTCACTGCACTGGGAGCCTGGGGAAAGTCTGGAACTGCATTGCAACATCCAGCACCGCTGCAGACTGGTTGGGGTCCAGTTCTCCGAAATGAAACGCCAAAGTATTGGGAAATTCCTGGAAAAAGAAAAGGATCTGGTTTGTTTAAATGTTGCTAAAGGTGACGCAGGGACAGATAGTGCAATATACATTGCACATACACCTGAGGGCCAGATTCTTCCCTTGGACATATATGGCTGTGACCCAAAGAAAATCATCTCACCCTGAAGTGCAGTCTGACTGGGAGGGAGGCTGGCACTGCTCGGAGCAGAGGACTGAGTCCTGTCATCTCCAAAAGTCCCTTCCAGCCTGAATTCTGTGCTTCCATTTGATATGCAGAGCACCTAGTGAGTAAGGTGTCACTGGACAAAGGACACTCTTTGATCCCTACAAAGTCCTTTCCTCTCGTTTTTCTATACACAGTGTGGAGGATATGTTGAGGGAAATGGAATAATAGGGATGGTGTTTTTTCTGTGTGGAAAGAGCTGAACAGCTTCAAAACTGAAGGAATAAATGCAGGGGTAAAAACCTGAGCTGTATTTTGGTGGCTTCACTCCAGCACATAATCAATACTGTTCAACTGACTCAGGGCTGGCTACTTCAGCCATAGAAAAATCCTGTCATGGTTCCCCCAGCCGTGGGCATGGCTCCCTTGGCTTAAACTTCCAGACAAATCTGGGTCAGAGATTTAGGCCAGAATCTTTTATGGAGAAAAATGACACATATCCAACAGTGGAGCTGAAATTATCCCTTTGATTTCTTAATGTCAGTGACTGTGCTGACTCACATCACTTTTGGATATGGCCATATAATTTTTGAGAAGACATTGCTACAGGAATTCTGGGGCTCAGAGTAGACAAAGGTGGTGTTTGTCAGGTTATCCCAGAGGGGCACAGTTACCACGATCTCACTGAGGTAAAATCAGAGGTAAGCTCAGATCCCAGGGGAGAAATGCTGTGATCCTTGTCAGTCAATGGCCACTGGTTAAAGATTACCTGTGCTGGTCACTCTGATGGCTGGGTAGAGAAAGATTAACTCAGAGCAGCAGAAAACTGAGCAAAGGTCTTTAACCTGGAAGCCACGATCTCTTCTGATTTCTGCTGGAGATCAGTAAACAAAATTGATTTGAGTTTCCCAATCACCAAACTCATTACATCAGTTGTGGATCATCCTGGCATTTCCTATAGCAATTCAGCCTCTGACAGACAGAATCTGGATTGGGAATTATCTTCAGATCAGGAGAGTAAGGTCTGGCTGACATTGCTGCTTCCCCAGGAAAATAACTGTGGGCAGAATTAAAACAATTTTGCTGTAAGCAGAAGGCTGACACAAAAGAACTTGTATCTAGCAGTCCCTCAGGGCAATCCCCTTGCCAGGAGATGTGCTGGCTCTGCAGACAGGTGTGCTGGGCACACCAGGGCACGAGGGATGCCCTGGGGTGGCTTTGAGGGAGCACTTCCAGCTGTGAGTGTCCCCTGAGCCACACGTGAGGATAAGCAACTTTAGTATTCTTTTGTCTCTGCAAGGAAAAATCCTGCTTAAATCCACTTATCCAAACTTGAAGACACTTAGGTGACCTGAGCTCTGTCGGTCTCTGTTACAGTCTGTGCCTGGGGCTGAGGGGCCCTGTCCCTCTGCCAGCCCAGCCCCAGCTCCAAGGCAGCATCGGGGCACTCGGTGCCCTTGGCTTGCTGCAGCAGCTGTAATTAACTGTTGGGTGTTTTTATCACAGCCAGGAGCAGTCCCAGTGTGGCTCCCACATCTCAGGAAATGCTTGTCACCATCTCACACAGGTGCTAGTTTTGCTCTTTTGAGAAAAGCAAAACATCAGTTTGGCTCCTTGAAAAATCACACAGAAAAAGGTTTTTATAGTGGTTTTGTAACTCCCTGCTGATGTTCTACCCTGTCCTGGCCCAGTGGTGACTGGAGGAGCTCCTACAGCTAGCCTGGCCACCAGAAGGGCTTAGAGTCAGGGCTCAGAAGTAGCCAAGATAAGGCCTGTTAAACCCAGCCTGGCACAGGCTGGACTTGGCTTTGCTTTTCTATATTCATCTGCTCTTAATCCCCCAGTTACACAGAAGAACAGTGCAGCTGTGATGGCAATGTTTTGGAGACAATGGTGGCAGAGTAACAAAGAATGAGCCATCGAGTGTTTTGTGTGACAGTGTAGGCACTTCCCTTGCTAAATGGAAACCACACAGATTGCATATTTAGTCTCACTTTTTTTACCAACTCACTTACCTCCCTGTGTAGCATGAAATTGCATTTCCCATGGTATTCCAGTCCTGTTTGTCACGGCTTTGCTGAGCTGAGCTTTTCCACAAAAGAGAGAAAGAAGCTGCTCTTTTGTTCCCAGTCTGTCCCTGTGGTAATCCAGACCCAGGTTTGGGGGGCAGGCTGTGGCTGCTCTCGTGCAGCTGGTCTGCAGTTACTCGGGTTGGTGCAAGTGCTGAGAGTAAGACATGGTTAGGTGACCAAAGGTAGTTTTGAGTGAAAAGAAGGACTGAAGTGGGGAGGGCAGCAGCTTTTGAGAAAGAACTGAAGTGCTCTCTTTCCACAAGGAAAGTATTTGTAGCATTGGTGACTGGAGAATGCTCCAGAAAGGATTTGCTTCCACTGGGCAGAGGCTGGTTGTCAGTGGCTGCCCTAGCACTTGTTAACTGGCCAGGGATAATGACAGGGATAATTCCTGTCAAAACCAGGGAATCCCAGGATGGCTGAGTAGGAAGGGCCCTTAAAGATGATCTCATTCCTCCCTCGTGGGCAGGGATGCCTTCCCCTGGGCCAGGCTGCTCCAGGGACACTGCCAGGGATGGAACGGCCACAGCTCCTCTGGGCACCTGTGCCAGGGCCTCCCCACCCTCACAGCCCAGAATTCCTTCCCAATATCCCATCTAACCCTGCCCTCTGGAAGTGGGAAGCCATTCCCTGTCCCGTGAGTCCTGGCCCTTGTCCCAAGTCCCTCCTGTGAGCCCGTTTAGTGCTGCAAGGCTGCTGTGTGGCAGGGAACCCGCATGCAGAAACAGAGGGGGGTGAAACAGATCTCGAGCCCAAAATAAACTGAGCATTGGCAATCCCTGACCTACAACTGGGAATTGCAAATGATGTAGCAAAAGAATGGCAAGAAGAATCATGAATGTAGCGTAAAGGCTGTGGGAACAGGTGTGGGCGTTGCACAGGAATTGAGGCACCTGGACGTTAATTAGTCCTGATTGAGCTCAGGTGTGATCAGCCTGCCTCAGGGACCTTGTAACGGTTTTTCAGTCTCAAGAGAATCTGTGGCGAGGGCTGCAGAATTGCTTCTGTCAAGTGACAGAAGCTTGCCCACTGCATTGGATAGTAAATTCACTGGATACCAACAGCTCTGGAGTTCCTGAGACTGCTTTTCTAGACTGACTCACCTGGAGAAATTGAAGACTGACAAGTAAGTGGACTTTTAGTTTGTGGTTGGAATGGGAGGACTCTGAGGTTCCTGTACTCTGCAATTATAATAGGTGGTGTTGTGCCTTGGCATGTGTTAGATTTGGTGGACTTTATCAAATGATTATCTGTGGGAAATGTGCTGGATCAGAAAGAAATCACCAGAAAACTTTTTTCCTCTGCCTGCCAGTATCTTCATGCTCTCTGACGATAGCTTAGAAATAGAAAAATAGAAATAACAAAGGGTGTGGTTAGTGCATCAGAAGTGGCTTTGTGTTTCAGCGTCTGGATGATGAAGGGTGGTGGTGCCTGGATCCTGTTTTCTGTTCCAGGGCTTTTTAAGATCAGCTCTTGGAAATCAGTGGGTTTTACTGTGCTCACTGAGTACCATGGCCCAGAGCTCCCAAAAGTATTTTGCTGAAGTGTAATCCCAAATAGTGTGTGATGGACTAGGCTAAGATGTTCATGTGCCCGCACCTTAGAGCCCCCGTGTGACATTTGTACCAGCATGTGCAGTTCCAGCGTGTGAGAAACGGGACCAGTGGGAACTGGAGTCCCAGTAAGTGGACAAGAGCCTTTCCCTGCTGAGGAGTCCTTGGCTGGAGCTGTCACTGTGTGGCTGAAGGGCGGCTGCAGAGTTCCAGCTGTCACCAGGCACCTGCCTGGGTGTGCTGAGAAGGGCTGGAGCCCTTGCAGGCCGTGCTGTGTTTCCAGGGGTTCAGGGGATGGAGCCCTTGCAGGCTGTGCTGTGTTTCCGGGCCGTGCTGTGTTTCCGGGGGTTCAGGGGATGGAGCCCTTGCAGGCCATGCTGTGTTTCCAGGCCATGCTGTGTTTCCAGGCGCTCAGGGGCTGGGCACAGCTGCCAGGCCAGGGCCCATGCAGAGCCAGGGCTGCCCGGGGATTGTGGCACTTGCCTGGCTAATGGGGCCAGGGTGACTGGGCGGCTGCTGGTCCTGTCCCCTGGGCAGTGAAAGCCCCTGGGTAAGGGTCTGGCTGCAAAGCCTCAGGCAGGCGTTTGCTGCCGCTAGAGAAGCAGGAACAGCCTCTCCTGTCCCTCGCTGTGAAAACAGGCACAGTCACTAACCTGGTGCTCCGTGTCCGCCTCGTCCCGCACACCGTGGAGATGGCACTGGGCAAAAGGGGCTGCCCGGGGCTGAGCTGTGCTTAAAAGGAGCCAGGTTCTTGTAGGGTGGGAGGGGAGGAGTGCCCAGCTCTGCAAGGAAACACCTGGCTGTCTTTAACCACCAGGAACGGCATGCACGTCCTGCCTGTGTCATGACAGTTCAGCTCACCAGAGCTTGAAATCTATTGCCATAACCTCACAAGGTTTCCCAGTTACACAATGTTGTCCTCACAATACAATGAAAGAGAAATTATTTTGAGGATTCCTTTTTCATATTTAATTTCTTACTGTTTCACAGTGTTAGTAGTACTAGTGTTTGAGAAAGGAACTAGTTAAATTAAATTTTTTTCCTTTTTTTTTTTTTTAATGGAGAAATGAGATCCAGCGATGAAAAGTAACCTTTTTTAAAGAAACAGAAAATAAGGGAGAAGGGAGGAAAATTCTGTTTGATTTCCAGCAAATGCTCACTTTAAACATCTATGTATTGATATTCTTATTTGGAGATACTGCTAAGGTGTTTCGGTAATTTTTTGGACCAAAGGTACCTGCTCTATCAATCCGTATCAGTCTTACCAGGGTTATATGTCACAGCACTGTAGTGCTCTTTAATGCTATATGGGACACCCCTCATGCTGAGTCATTGGTACCAGCTTGCTGTGTTTGGAGTGTTTTTATTTTAAAAGCTACAGCTTTCTGCTAGCTCTAGAACAAAACACTTCCCAGCCTCTTCAAATTTTTCTGTTGTATTAGAGAATAATTCAACATATGCCATTCTTGTTTTAGTGATTTCAGTGAATTAAGTTTTATTTTTATTAAATAGGAGATAGAATGTGCCCCTTTAAAGATCAATAAACAATTACTTAATTTCATGTCCAAGTGAAGACTCTAAAACACTGCAATTTGCAGTCATTTCAACATTATTTGCTTCCAAGGCTTATTCAGGGATTCAGAGATTATTCTCTCTGCTTACCAAGGAAAAAACCCAACTTTTAATTAATGCTTGAAGGATTAATTCAGTACTCACCTGCCGTTCCTAGAATACTCCTGAACACTTGGTTTTCCTCCTCAGAAGTTTATTCTGACAGGAAAAAACAAAACACCACATATACAAATATGAATCTTTTCCCCCAGTGGAAAGTGAGTTATTTCCTCCAGATACCAGCTGCTGCTTTTCCAGCTCCGTGGAGCCCTCTTTGGGATGGGGTGGGGTGGACCTGGTCCCTGCCAGAGCACCCAGCTGCCGTGTGGCCATGGGGCTGGAGGGGCCATGCCAGGGTCTGGGACACTGTGCCCTGTGGGTGCAGAGCTGGCACAGCAGAGCCCCGGAGCTGCTGGGACACAGGCACTGAGATCCTGGGGCCTGGCTCAGCAGTGCTGGGACTGTGGGGTCTGACTGCCAGGCTGTGCCTGCTCCAGGGGGACAGGGACACGGATGTGCAGGTGCAGTGACACAGGGCTGCTGGTGGCACAGCGCTGGGTGTGCAGGATGGTGACACAGCTCTGGGTGTGCAGGTGCAGTGACACAGGGCTGCTGGTGGCACAGCTCTGGATGTGCAGGATGGTGACACAAGGCTGGGTGTGCAGGATGGTGACACGGGGCTGCTGGTGGCACAGCTCGTGTGTTCCCCGTGTGCCTGGTGAATGAAGGTGCTGTCTGCCCATGGCTGGCATGTTGGAGCTATTTCACATCCATGAGCTGGAGCATGTTAAACATTAATCACTCCTCTCAAGCCTCTGTGGGTGTGGGCCAGGGCTCTGTTTTACACAGGTCAATGAACAACACTCTGGGGCCATGTTTGAAGCTAAGTGGCCGTGTGGCAAGATTCCGTGTGTTTCACAATTCTTAAATGCTAGTAGAACATTCCTGAGTGCTAGTGGAATGTAAAGTCCAGTTTTAATTTAGGATCAGTGAGTAACTTAACCAGACATGAGTACCATACTGCTGTGACAAGCAGTCTGGGAAATTCCTGACATTTGTTGAGGATAATTTCTCATCACAAGTGCTCAGCGAGCCAGCTAGGAAAAGTGCTCTGCCATGGGGGTTTGTGAATAGAGGATTCATGGCAGGAGTGATGGTCCTAGTTACAGTGACCACAAAATGGTCGGATTGAAACTTTTTGGTGTAGTCACCCTGGATTTCAGGAGAGCTAAGCTGAAGCTGCCAGGGAGCAATTGTGCATGTGCCCTGAGGAGCTGCCTCAGGGACCCCAAGCGCTGGTCAGCTTTTGTTCAAACCAGTGCCTTCAGACAGAAGCCAGGCCAGGTGTCACAGCAAGGGAGAGCTGTGCTTGGGTCTCCATGCAAGGGCTCGTACTGCTCAACAGTTATCCAGAGTTATCCAGGGTCTGGGGGCAGGAGGGAGTTTGCTGAGGATGCTGCAGGGGAAAAGAGGCCCTGCAGAGAGGTCCAGATGCTTTCTAAGAGTTATTTAAAGTTATGCTTTCATTTACATGAAGTTTTGGGGCTTTTGTGGTTGGTTTGTTTTTTTTTTTTAAGTCAGCTTTTGATAGTATGGTTTGAGCGTAAGAAAAGGAGGAAGCTGAGCAATGCTATGTATTGCTTATGTGTGTTTGCTGATCCAGCCCCTAGTGAAGTAATGGGTACTTTTTTTTTCCTTTCCCCAGCACTTTCTAAAGGCACCCTGTTATTTTCAGTACCAGATTAATCACGATTTTGGTGCTACATATCTGAAACTACAGTTTACTCACAGAAAAGCTTCCACAGCTGTGCTGGTGAACTGAGAACATGTCCTGGCTTCTCTGGCCCCTCTGGCAGGAGGTGCAGGGCACAACACCTGGCACATCTGGGCTGCTCCTGAGGAACTCTGATTCCTCTCAGGCTGCTTCCCTGGCATGTAACACCACCTGCCTTTGTCTTAGGGATTCCTACTCCTGCAGTATTGACTGATGTGCCGACTCTTGCGATGGCTTTGGCACTCTTGTGAAAAACCAAAGGCAGAAAGGAGCAACAGAAAGATGTTTCCTGCCTCACTACCAAATAGCAAAGTCCTTAATAAAAGGGGAAAAATTGAATTTAATGCTTCTATGTTTTCTCTTTCCTGTTTTTTTTAGTCTATGGGCACAATCGGGGAACACTGAGTCAAAAATGTGTGTGTTCTACCCAGCCTCAGATAAAACATAGAAGCACAATTTGTACTTATATTATTATTACATAATTGGAGACATGAACGAGCTGCCTGCTTGCTGAGGAAGAGGAACTGTTTCAAACTTGACAATTTTCTTAAAAGCTGCTGTTCAGAGAAGGAATGCGCTGGGCAAAGGAAATTGCTGGTGTGGTAGGGTGTCTGGGGGTTGTCACTTGTGCAAACAGTGAACTCTAGGTGGGCTGCAGAGGAAGGGAATGAACAGACTTCTACACAATGGCACCCCACTTTGAAGCAGTTAGAGGTTATTGAATGGTTGTGTTATGTAAAGAACCCCTTAAAACTAAAGATGTGTGTTCCCCAGCACAGTGGAACGTGTAGAGGCGCAGCAGAGAGGTGTCTCCCACAGCACGTGACTGGTATTTGCCAAGTATTGATCTCGGGTGCATCTCTTATCTTTCAGCTGTAATCCAGGGTTCAAAGTTTACCTGTTGTTTAAAAACTGATTTCACAGGGAGGCCGTGTCCTTTAGTGAATCCAGATGCAATAGAGGTTTGTAAAATGGCCATTGAGTTTTACCATGCTTGGGGGAATGCCCCCATGGCCAGAGGTGTGTGCTGAGCAGAGGCAGCCTCAGACAGGGGAGGATCTGTCACTCATCCCCACCCGGATACTGCCTGCAAAGAGGCAGCTGAAATTATCCCCAAGGAGCTGAAACCCGCAGCACGCTGCGAGAGGCAGGAAAATAATCACCTGGTGGAGCAGAGGGTGTTGGGTTTACTGCCGGTTTCCCTTTATTAAGTTATGTGCACTTGTATATAACAATCTGTAAATAGCCTGTTTCCCTCTGAGGACAGAGTCCATTCTTCTCTGGAGAAAAGAGCAAACAGTGGGAAAAATTGGGGGGATGAGCAGTGGAAAAGTAGGGGAAATTGTGGAAGTAAATCTTGAGTAAAACTCCATAGTATTAAATAAATATTTTGAGGGAATCGTTGGAAAACTAGGGGAAGCTGGGGGGATAAAACTTGGAAAAAATCTAAGAATGAGTATTTTTGGATAAAAAATAAGGTAATAAAATGTGGATAGTAAGGAAACTCTGGGTTGTACAACTGGAGATAATCTCTATAGTACATTATTAATATTTTCTTGAAAAAATGAGGAAATCAGCAGTGGATGGACAGGGAAAATTTGGAGGAGGAAAGTGATATAATCCCCAGAGTCCTGAGGTAAACTAAGATCATCAGTTGTGCACATGGAATCACAATTTTGGGTGTAGAAATGGATGTCTTCTCCGGGATGGAGAATGAATATTTTGCCTTTCTCGTCATCCCCAAATGTGCTAGATGCTGGCAATACCAATATGCTGACTTCAATCACTTCTGATACTTTCACTTGATCCTTGGGGTGTTTGCAGCTCGCAACGTCCTGTGCTCTGAAATAAAGAGGAAACCGTTTGTCCTGGCGGGGCAGGGCGGGGCCGGGAGCGCGCACCGGGGCCGCGGGCGGGGCGGGGCGGGGCCGGGAGCGCGCACCGGGGCCGCGGGCGGGGCGGGGCTGGCGCTGCGCTCACGCCGCCGCCCCGTGTCCGCCAGGGGGCGCCCCAGCAGGCAGCGCTGAGGGAGCGGCGGTCCCGGGGCTGGCACGGGCGGGCTCCGTGCTCCGCCCGCTTTCAGCCGCGATCCAGCGTCTGCTCGGGAAGCGCCCCACTCCCGGCGGACCCGGCACCGGTACAGCCCCGGCTCCCCGCCGGAGGAGGAGCGGCAGCTCGGAGCGGCTCTTCCCGCCGGCGGCGATGCCGGTCTCTGTCCGAGCCCGCCCCGATCCTCCGGCCCCGGGATCACACCCCGTCCGCCGAGGGAAAAGCGGCTTCGCACGGGACTCCGCAGTAAACGCCACAGCCTTGGATCCCGCCGCATCCCAAGATAAGCATTGAACAGGGCGCGGGTGGTCCGGGATTGCCGGGAGGGGCGGGGCGAGGCGGGGCTGGCCCGGCCCAGGTGTGAGGGGCGGGGCCGAGGGGATGGAACTCAGGCAGGTGAGCTGCTCGGCGTTCGGTGTGGGAAGCTGTGTCTGGCTCAGGCTTGGTATCTTTTTTCTGCTAAACTTCTCTTCTTCTGTACTTCTATACCTTTCCCTTCTCACGTCCCACCCTCCCTCTGTCGCGCGACCTGGTCCCCCCCGTCCCCACTCCCTACTTCCCCCCAGTTCCCCGCACCGGCTTTTAGTCTTCCCTTTCTTCCTTCCACCCTTACTGCTCCCCTTCACACCCTGACCTTCTCCCCGAATATGCTGCCCTCAATCCTCCCTCCTCCTTTTCTGCCCACTCCACCTCACCTTGCACCCTCTCCCTGCTCTCTTGCGCACCCTGACCCCTCTTACTCGATCTCCGTCTTTGACACCACCCACTCTGCCCCCCTATTCCCATACTCCATCCCCCGTCTACTCTTTCAGATTCTTTTGTCCCCGAAAACCTCCACTCCTCTCCCTTCCACCTCTCCTTTCTCCCCGTACTCCTTGCTGCCCTTTTCTTACCCATCCTTCTGCCTCCCAAACCTGACCGACCCCCCCTCCCCTTGCTCTCCTGCTCCTACCCCGCTGCCTCCTTCTATTTGCCCTGTCCCCTCCTCATCTTTGCTGTCTCTCCCGTCTCCCGCTCGCTCCTCTGCCGTGGGGCTTGGGGCGCCGGAAAATAAAGTTCAGAGGGCCGGAGCCCGGCGCCCCTCGCCCCCGCAGGGACTGGGCTGTTCAAAACAAGGGCTCGACCCCGCCGGACCTCCGGCTGTCCCCACATCACACGGGCGCTCCCCGGGGGTGGGATCCCCTCCTTGGGAGGG
>VRYO01000476.1:166242-218331 GCA_009812075.1 Sialia sialis
GGGAGGTCGGGGGGCGGGTGTGTTAGGAGGGGCCCCGCCATTAGGAGGTGATTTCTAGGGATTAAATCACCTCGGGCCCGCCCCGCGCACCTGTGTTGTGCCCGGCTCCCCCCTGGTACCGCTCCGGTCCCGCCGCCGTGTGCTCCCTGGTCCCGTCCCTGAAGTGGCCTGATCCCGCCCCCGGTGCCAGGCAGGACCTGCCCCAGGTTCCGCACGCCCCGTCTCTGATCCCGATCCCCCGTTCGTCATTGCGGGCCGGTGTTCTCGGTCGGTGTTCTGGAAGCTCCCGGGGCGGGGCGCGGGCAGGCCGAGCCAGGGGCGGGACCAGGGCAGGGACCGGGCCCGACACAGGTGCGAGGGGTCAGGGCCCCGCGCGACACAGGTGGGACAGCTCAGGGCCCCAACGCGACACAGGTGCGCGGGGCGTGGCCGAGGTGATTTAAGCCCTGGAAATAACCTGGCCGCCATCTGTTCATACCGAGCACGGTGAGAGAAGGAGCTGTTTGTCCGGGCTCCCCAGGTGAGCCGTGGGGACTTCGGCTTCCCCCCCCTCTCCCTCCCTGTACCCCCTCCTTCCTTCTCGCCGTAGTCCTCTTTTTTCTCCCACCTTGTATTTCCATTCCTGCCTCTCCCCGACCTCGCCCTCCTTCCTTCTCCCCGTACTCCTTTTTGCCCCCTTCCTTCTGCCTTCCAAAACCTCACCTGTCCCCCCTCCTCTACCCCTTCTTCCTTCTCGCCGTATTCCTCTTCTTTCTCCCACCTTCTGTTTCCCTCCCCGACCTCGCCCTCCTTCCTTCTCCCCGTACTCCTTTCTCCCCCTTCCTTCTGCCTTCCAAAACCTCCTCACCTCTGTCCCCCCTCTAGCCCTCCTTGCCCTATTCCCCGTCCTTTTTGCTATTCCCGCTGCCCCGCAAACCTGCCGTTCTTCCTTCACTTTCTCTCCTCCTTTCTCCCCACTTCTTTGTGCCCCTGAAAACCTTCTCGCTTCACCCTGACTTAGCCCTCCTTATTTGTCCACCTTCCCTTTGGCCTCCCAAAACCTCTGCTCCTCTCCCACCCCTTGTGCCTTCCCATACCTCCCCACCTCTGCCCACATTTACATCCTCTTTCTTATATTCCTTTCTCCTCTCTGTATTTGGCTCCCTCTACCTATCCTTTCTCCCCGGTGCCCTTTTGTTAGGCGTCCCTCTGCCTCCCAAACCTGACCCGCCCTACCTTCCTGTCCTGCTCCTACCCTGCTTTTTCCCCCTCAGCCGCGGGGCTTAGGGTGCTGGAGAATACAGTCCAGGGGGCCGGAGCATCCTGGTGTTGCTAAGAAGGGTCCGAGCGTACCGGGCCTGCGGCAGTTCTCCATCACAGTGGTGGTCTCCACGTTAGGAGGGAGCCTGGGGGCGTACGTGAATGGCAGGGCTCAGTCATTGGCCGCTGGGTGTGGGCGGGGTTTGGGGAGGGTAATGTGCGGAACTAGGCTAGGCTAGGCTACTCCCGACCTACCTGACCGCCATGCCTCCTTTCCCGACCCCTTCCGAAAGCCGCGTCTTGGGGACAGGCAGAGGTCCGGCGGGGTCGGGCCCCTGTTTCCAACATCAGAGGGGCGCCGGGCTCCGGCCCTCTGGACTTTATTCTGCGGCGCCCCAAGCCCCGCGCCAGAAAGGGGCGGTGGACATCGGAGGAGGGGCCACCGGTTGAGGAAGAACTGGGGGGCACAGGCGAGAAGGAAGGAAGCGGTACAGGGAGGGAGCCCCCACGGCTCACCTGGGGAGCCCGGACAAAGAGCTCCTGCTCTCACCGTGGTCGGCATCAACAGGTGATTTCCAGGGCTTCAATCACCTCGGCCACGCCCCGCGCACCTGTGTCGCATTGGGGCCCTGAGCTGTCCCAGCTGTGTCGGGCCCGGGCCCCGCCCCTGGCTCGGTCTGCTGGGCCTGCCCGGGAACCTCCGATTCTGCCTCTGCCCCGACCCCCCAAACCTCACCGGCTTCTCGCAGAGCTCGGGGAATTTTTTTGTCCAGCGGCTCCAGAGAATGAGTAGGACAGGGAGGGATGGAGCACACCAGGAGGAACAGTGGACTGTTAGGACCGGCCTGAGCTGGTGCCAGCCTTCCTCTGTGCCTGAGGTGGCACTGCAGCTTCATTGCTGCAACAGGCCCAGCAGTCCCTGTGTTCTCATGGATGCATCAGACTTCACCAACAATCCTCCAGGAGCACACAGAGAAAACAAGTTATGGAGTGTGACGCTTCTCTCAGAAGCATTCAGTGTTAGAATCAGCTATGCTTAATGTAGAGGGAAGTGGGAACACGTGGGTTTGTCTATTCTGTCCTCAGAGGCAAGCAGACTGTCCGGCATTGCTGTCTGCTCTGATGGCAGCCACTGTCTTGCATTCCAGCTTGCTCCTCAGGTGGAAAAGGTCAGGCGGGAATGTCAGGAATTCAGTATCAGTATATTTAATAGAGAAGGAATCTGCATTCCAGTAGTACCCTGATGTTCCTCAGGACTGAGACCATAACTGCTGCATGGTCTGGCAGTAAGGCTTCTTCACGGCCGGCTGCTCCTGTATCCTGCACTGTGGCTGGACACACTGGTAAGGCTAGGGCTCAAAACCTGTTGGCAGTGAGGTGCAAATTTCTTTTGGGAAGGGGTGTCACCTTGCTTGGATGCTGGGGAAGAGGCCGGGGCAGAGCTGCAGGTCAGTGCAACTAGTCCTGCTCCAGCAGTGCTGTCACCATGTCACTGCACTGGGGCAAGCACAAATCTGTCACTTTTAATCCGCCACAAAACAGATGCAACTCAGACATTATAGATTAGGCATGCAACATGTCATAGTAACAATATGGATTAGATAGCAGTGTATATTAAATAAATCTTTGTAAGTGAAAAAGAAATCACAGAAACAATTGCTGAGGAAGATGTCTGCAGGCTCAGGTCTAGAGCTGGTTGGGTTTTCTCTGATACAGCAGCAGCCAAATCCACCATGGACAGATCTTGCACCACAAGGTCATGTGCAATGGGAAGGAGTAAAATCCCATTACTCTTTTTGCTCAAACCAGGTGTGCCCTCCTGCCGGTACACAAAGTGCCTTCAGTCAGTGCCATTAGAAATGAACAACCCCAGTGTTAATTAGTTCATTAGCGAGTGCACACAAACGGGAGCGTGAATAGACCTGTGTTCCAGAGTGCCACATTTCTTTTGGAACGGCTCCATTGCAAACAGGAATGAGGAAAGGATGGAAAACAAATCACTGTACAGAGAGAATGACAGGGTTCAGCACGTTCTCCTCAAAGGCTTAATGCCAAGCCCAGCCCATGTACAGCTTGGCAGTAAGGAGGCAGTTTTGGTACAACAGAGATCTGGACATGCTGTGTCAGGGCTCTGCTGTGCCTTGACACTCTTCTGGTACTTACACACAAATGCAACATCCAGCCCCTACTGGATACAGAACAATAGTCATGTGCTTACTGAAGACAGTTGCTTTCCATAGACAGCCCGTGCAGAGAAAGCTCTGACAGAGCTTTCTCCTATTCTCCTCACGGTTTAGGAACACAAGGCTCAAATCAACGTGCTTCGAAATAAAAAGTCTGGTATGAAATTAAGAAAAATGCTCATTTTTCCAAGTATATGATATTTAATTGTAATGAAATAAAATCTGCAAATGTCTAAATCAATTAAGAAGTAAACATGAGTTGTAATACTATACCTGTAAAATGATTAATTCCATTCATTGTCATTAGAAATTGTGTAAAATATTTATTAAGGGCTTTGCCTACAGAGGCACAACATAAATAGAGTAAGTCCTGCTGAAATGTGATCAGTTCGCAGCTGCTGCGGGAACATCAGCAAGGCCACCCCAGGTGACAGCCCCAGCCTCGGGGCTCGGCCCCCGCACTGCCGGCCTTTGCTCCGGAGCCCAGAGCGGGGCGACTGCTGTGCCACAGTCCCTTGGAGTCCCTTGGGCAGGTGCCAAAGCCAGCAGAACATGCTTGGAGAGGGAACGGGTGCTGCAAAGTTAATCCACCCCTTCAAACCCCTGGGCGTTCTCCACGGCCATGAGGAGCTTCTCCCGCAGGTCCTCAAAAGATTCATACAGAGGTAAGTCTAGGCGGTTAAAGCTGGAAGGGACAAGGAAAGAGTCACTAAACAATGCAAGGAAAAAGAGAAAAGATCAAATCATTTGGGGTTTTGATTAAGAATGCAGCTTGTGATCCACACTGTTCCCTGTACGCCTCACACCTGCCCAAGGTGAGCTCTGCAGTAACCGTGCTGCCTTCCTTGCAAAGCTGGGAGCGGGAAATTGGTAAGAATTGCTTAGAAGAGGAAAAAAAGCCAACAGAAAGCCCCTCGCTGTACTTAGATGATGGAAAACAATCTTTGTCAAGAGATGATTTCTTGAGATTCGGCAAAGATATTCTGGATTTAGAGGACAGATCCTCTGCTCTCTGGGGGAAAAAAATTAAACGTCAAGAGAAAAATCTTCCGAAGGTAAAAGCTAGAGAACTGGAACCTAAAGAGGATGGCTTCATTTTGGAATGTGTTTGTGTTTGGTGGATTTTGTGCTTTTGTTTTCAAGTTTTTTTATTTAAGCTCACAATAAATATTCTATAGAATTAGTTAGAATTCTATAGAATTAGAAAGATCCCCAGTCTGCACTGATAATCTATAAAGTAATTTTCCAATTCAGAACAATTTCCTTTAAAAAGCCACATCCCTAAAATGTAACAGAGCAAGAAAAATTAGTACTGAATGCTTGCAATGTTTGCAAATTCCATAAACCAGGCTTAAACTGTCTTTTATGACCTTACATTTGTTTTGAATTCTCGAATGGTTTATGGGCTTTCTATGGCTGTTTAGTGTTGTCTGACTTGGTTCATTACATCCACTTACTAGGACATGGGAAATAAAATCATATCCTTTAGTTTCTCAGCCTAGGAAGCCACTGGGGACGCACAGGATGAAATGGTGTTTGATGCAGAGCTGAGCATGCTCAACAGTGTGGCCCTCTGGCAGGAGCAGCTCTGCAATTCAAGCTTTGGTGACTTACCAGGTGTGAGCTCGGGGCAGCTTATCAGGAGTTCCCCACTGCTCTATTGTAAACAGCTGAGGACCATTTGAACCTGGGTGAAAATGAAAAGCAAATGAAACAGAAATGGCTGGACACTACAGAGATGGCCTAAACATGACTTTTAACAGGAAGCGTGGCTATCAATCGTGAGCCAGGTTTTTCACCCGTTACTGGTACATTAAGGCAGCACTGATGTGGGTCTGTCTTTCCATGCCCCGTCAGCTGGGCTGTGCAATGCCAGGGCAGTGGGCTCAGACATCAGCAATTAACACTCAGTGCAGCGTGGGGTCAGAGCCGGGCTGGACTCCCACCGTGCCTCCAGCAGCTCACCATAAAGTTCAGCAAATCCGTTCATAGGCACACGTGACGTCCCGGTCACAAACTGCAGGAGCCGGATCCGTTTCTCAGCATCCATCAGCAGAACAGCCTGGTGGCAAATGGACAGCGTCAGCCTGGGCCTGCCAGCCACAGGCAGCATCGATCCCCCTTCGTACGAGGCAGCCCTCAGCACACCATGCATTGTCTGTGCTCCAGCTCCCCTGAGTCACAACACCCCCACTCTGAGCAGTTTTCATGAAGAAAAGTGACTGCAAAGAAGGGCACTAGCTTGCCCTGACAGGACCACTTAGAGGTGGTGGCCAGTCTTACCTTCCAGAACCACTGGATAACGGGATGATTGGGGCAGTAGCCGTTCTTGTAGATGGTGTGTTGTCTCCAGTCGTTGACATCGACGTCACCAAGGCCACACATGAGTAACTGCAGGGAAGCACAAGGGTGAGCAGGTGTCACTGCCCCTCAGGGTTCACAGAGTCACACACTGCCACAGTTACTGGACAAGGGCTGCACACTGCCATGGTGTTTGGCTCAAACGTGACTGGCACGGGCACGGCGGCGCTGATCCGCTGAGCTACTGCCAGGCTTTCAGAGACAGCCCCAAACACCTTCCTGAGTAACTGCACTTCTTTGCATGTCATGAATAGATTCAATAATTAGGAAGAACCATCTGATTTCCAGCTCTGAGCAAGGCAGCTGTGTCTGCACATTCCCTTAGGGAGAGAGATGACTGAAAAGCCCAGAATATGGCACATCTGTCAGAGAACTGTCAACTTGGGGCACCAAACTGACTCACCTCCAGTTCATTTTCATCAAAAATTTTAATCAGATCAATAGGAAGCAGTTCTGTGAATCCCTAAAAAGAAGAGCAAAGTTAAAACTCTCATCCCACGTAAATCCTAATTAAAAAAATCAATGACCAAATTACTTCAAGCTCAAATAATTAAACTTGAAAGAGAATGAACTTACTCTCATAAGGGAAAGATGATATATTCTTACACAAGATAAACTGTAAAATCGTAAAACGTAAGTATTCTATTTGCATTCCCTGCCAAGATCTCCACTCCCTTTACACAGACGCCAGTGGGTAGGGAATGTGTGTTTAAAAAAAAAATCCCTGTTTTTGTGAAAGAAAGGAGCCAAAGAGCCTCACCTCCAGAAAGGCATTCATTTGTTTCTGCACTCTGTTGACAAACCGCCACTGGATGACCAGGCTGCAGAAAGAAACAAATCCATTAGCAGGTCTCAGCCAAGTGTTCAGAGCTTTCGGCAACCCCAAATGCTTTCAGTTTGTCATTTACAGCTCCAGCAAGTTCAGGCAACTAAGCAGCTTTCACCAGCTCTTCCAATTTATTGGCTGGTGACTGATGGAATTTTGAAGAAACAACCAAAAACCCCAGCGACTATGACCAAATCACAGTGGGAATATTTTCACTCCTGTAGGTACCTACGTGAGCAGACATTTTATTCTTCCAGAGCAATGAGTAATTAAAAATTCCCAGCAAAGTCTGCAAGCTCTGAGGAGAGCTGTCAGGACACAGCACCTTGCCTATAAATAAAGAAATAAACTGCAGCATCAAAGGGACACCTTGCTTTCAGTACCAGCCACCCACAGCACAAACACCTCACAGGTGCAGGCATAAAAAATCAATTCCAGGTATGGAATTAGTCTAGGCACTGGAAGTGAATTCCCAATTTGCATGAATGTAGCAATCAGGGAAAAGGCCCTGATTTAAAATGCCAGCAGGTTTAAGTGAATTTCGCGTTTTACATCCTGAGAAATGTGAAAATTAAAGCTAATTTCAGATTTGGCCAGTTCTGGTGGAAACGCTGGCACTGGAATCCTGGCTCTGGTCTGTGACTGGCAGAGGACAATGGGATGAGGGCCAGGCTGGGGAGACCTTCTGCTGGTCTGAACTTGAGCCAGATGTTGGAGAAGCATGTTTCCAGGGGAGAATTTCAGGAGAACAAAGCAAACATTTCATTTACTCTTTGTTCTTATATCTGACTGCATATAACCAATGTTAACAGTACCATTTTTTTCCCAACGATCCCTGATGCTCTCGTGCAGTACAAACTGCAGGGATTGCAGCAGGGTCAGCTGTAAGTACAACTGCTCTTTCTTACCCCAAGCATATTCTCCAGTGGTACTTACTCAATGTACTCCCGCTTGTTTTCATTTGTTACCATGATTTCGGACCCATTGGGCTTCAGGTCCACTTGATATGTCTGTATTTCAAAAGACCAAAAACCTGTTACTTGAGGACGTCTTTCTCCCAGAACCCACTCTCCCTGAGCAGTGTTTTCCAAGCAGTATCAGGCAATCATTAGTAAATTGTTCTATACTTTTGAACAAACTTGCACTGACAGAAGGGAAAAACTGTCAGAGAGAGGCTGGCTACTTACTGATAATTTCATTATAATTATTATGTATAATAATAACAACGTGATATATAAAATATAACCCCAAAATACATACTTTATATACACAAAATGATAGTATTTGTTACTTATAATAAAAGAAGCTAAATCACATATTGAAACTGCCCTACGCCAACCAGTGTATTAAAAAAAAACCTCTATTCTGTGGCTTCAATACTCTCCCTAGCTCTCCATAACCTTACGTTGCTTCAGGAAAAAGGCAGTATGCACTGGAAAGTGGATCAGAATATTTTTGACAAGACATTGAATGTATGGTTTGAAATGCTGAAGTCAGTTTTCATAAAAGGCCCTATAGTCCCCAGGTCCAGTTGCACCTGGAGCCAGGATCTAGGTCTCAGAAGTAAACCAAGGGAAGATGCAAAAAAAGTAAAAAAAACCTCTAAGCAAATTAATTTAATTTAATGTCTACAACGAGAAAGACACCCATGGACTGTGACCCTTCTAAAGCTGGCAGCTTCCCCCACTGAAGCAGCTGCCTCTGTGACAGGCACTACACACAGGAGCTCCCTGGTGTCATTCTGCTGCTCTCCTCTGAGAACACCTCAGCCTCAAAACCCAACAGTCCCTGGGCTGGGAGCCTTCATTCACACCTCACTGCAAGATTTTACTCAGCTGCATATCCAGCTTGTCCCATGGATGTCACAGCTCCCTGACAGTCCCAGCTGGGAACACGGCGAGGTGAACAATCACTGGTGCCTTCACCACCACAAGACTCTGCTCAGTACGGAGGTGCTTGTTGGCAATAACCAGTCCTAAGGTGTGAATAACCTTTACATACCTGTCCAAAGTTTTCCTCATCTATGCAAAACATGAGATCCAGCTCCATAGGGTCATTTTCCAGGATCCACTTCAGAGAGTTGTAGTATTCACTATCCTAGGGCAGATCACAATTAGGCGGTTTGAAAATGGGCAATTAGTGCAGAGCTGTAGAAAGCCAGAGGTCTGTGAGCACTGGCACAGGTGAAATGGGCTCTTACCACTGACTCCATGTCCTTCAGAGTTATGGGCTTCCCCAGCATCATCTTGTAGAAAGGTCTGATGAAGAAGCCTGCGAGAGAGAGGACATTCCATAAATGCTTGGGGGCATTTCCTGTTACCTCCTGACTGGAACAGTCCTGCAACTGCAACAGCATCATAGCAGCTCAGGTTTATTCAGGCACAGAAGGTCCAACTTTTCACTTTCAACAATTATCTAACTACCACAGTCCACTGACCACCCTAACATTAATGGCAGAGAGAGCCAAAGCTGGGCACTCTAACCCATTTAGAATCACTACTCCTCTCTCCAAGGAGTTGCCTGAAAACCACCTGGTGAGCTTCCTCTGCTCAGGACTCCTTCGCTTCCTTGCTGCACTATGGCTCAGCAAAATCTGCTCAGTGATGTCTGCCTGGTGTGAGATTTCAAAATGCAGCAGAATTTGTATTTAAATCATTCAGCAATAATTTTACATATGAAAATATGCTGCAGTTGACCCCCCTAGTTTGGCTGCAGGTTTGCATGGAAATGACTGATAAAAATACCATGCTTTACCTCTAGAGACAGTGCTCATGCTGGTTCTGGAGTTCTAACTTGAGCAGAGAAAGGAGCAGAACTCTGCATGAAAGCCACTTGTTGAGTAAGACACTGTGATTTAACGAAGCACCACTCAAATCCCCACGGTGCCAGTCCCACACTGTCCCCAGAGGCTGGACTCTCAGGCTGGTGCATTTCCTTCCCCACAGCCCACGGCAGCAGAGCAGGAGCAGGAGCAGGACTCACCGTCCAGCAGCTTCCCATGGTACACGGCCAGGCCGGCCACCCGGCCAATGAACGTGAAGTACGACAGGTGGTCTTCATTACAGAGACCTGAATTAGGATTAATCTGAAGTGTATAGTTGTCCCTTTTTTGGGGAAAGAAAAAAAACAGCTAAAGAACCAAGACTTCAGATAAGCAGACACTCAGATATGTTCATGAATAGCTTAGGGGCATCTGTGTCCAAGTCCCTTCCATCTGTCCCACCACGGAGCCACTGAGGGCAGCAAACCAAACCCACTGGGAGCGAAACGCCCTCTCTCCCTCGCAGCCCTAGACTGCTCTGAGATTCTACAGCTGAAAGGGCTGGGAGGCCACTGCTGGGGAACTCGTGCAGTGTGAAGCAGCAGCTGCATCCCAGCTCGCCCTACAGCTCTGGGCAGCAGAGAACAGCAGCTTTGCTGTGACACTGGCCTCAAAAGCTGCACGCTTGCTGCCCTGCACACTCTCTGAGCAATGGACAGCTTTCCTGGGTTCTCAAGGACAATTGCAGAGGCTCTCTGAAGGGCAGTAGCAGCAGGGCAGTGGGGCTCCCCGGGGCACCCTGGTGAAGAGGAGCTATTCTGCCTCTCATGCAAAATGTAACGTATATCCCGTGAGAATACAAATATTTAATGGACACTTACGTGGCTGAGTATTCAAAGAGACCATAGTATGGGTTAAACATCTCCTTGGACAAGAGAAAAAACCATTCTCTGGCCACACCTCCATAGTCAAGTCCTTTTTCTGACTCAAATTCAATCCAGAGCCTGGCTTTTAGTACATCAGGTCTCTTCACAGACATGATTCTTCTGTAGGACTCCTCAAAAATGTTATTTCTGTGTAATTTCATCTCAAATCTGTTGGGTATGTCAGCCTGTGTCAAAGAAGATCAGATTATCTTTGTTAGTCTCAAGAAATAATACTCTGGACAAATTCCTGATTGGTAGCAGCTCAATGACAGATCAGACACCTTGTGTTCCAGCTCCCCATGTTTTTATTTCCCAGTGCTCCCTCAGTGCACATGTTGAGAGCATGGGGGGAACTGGGCCAGTTCCAAAACAGTGCTACAGACTTCTATGGTAAATATTTGATGAAAACAACAAGAAAAGCATCAGACAAACAAAACAAAAAGAAGAGGAAGATGGGCTGTGCTCTATTTTAAGGGCATTTGCATTTATCTAGAAAAAATGTAAGTCTTAAAGACGTAGAAAAGCTTTTTGTTGAGAAATCCATCAAATTGCAGCTGTGCTTCCTCCCTGAGCCCTTGAGGAGCAGCAGTGTTGCAGGAGGCAGGTGTGTGCTGCAGCCCCTGCTGGTTCTACTCACAGGTTTCTTTAACTTCTTGCGGAAGTAGTCGTACTTCTGCTTGAACTCCCTGGAGTAGGGCACGGCCTGTGGGGAGCAGAGGGAGCAAGGGTCATTGCAGCCACTTAGTCCTGGAGCCCAGCACACTGAGCTATCAGCCCCCCTGAACCCACCCAGCCAGCAGAGATTTAAAAATCCCACTAATGACATCGTTGTACTGATGCTGATAGGACTTTACTCCAGCTATTAAATCATCTTTCCACATGTTCCCTTCATTTAGACACAGTGGGAAATGTGATTTAAGTAACTCTGTTTATCATGGCACCAGAAATAGCATTACTGAAAGCATTCAGATGCTTTCAGGATTAAGATGACTCCTTAGTGCTTCTGTGAAAGGGACTGGCTCCTGCTTTCCCCTAAAAACCTACAAACAAAACACCTGTCAGTCACTCAAGGGGACCATGATCATTTCATTTCCTCCAAAGAAACTCTCTTAAATATTCTCATTCATGCTCAGCATTTCTGGGGAGAGGCCTGTTAGCAATTTGCATGGTGATGTGTGGGAGGATCTCCAGTTTTAAATGCCTGATCAATGGGTAAAGCCTTCCAAAGGCAACTATGGTCAAACAAGTGACTGTTATTGATATGATTACTAAGCAATTGGAATTACACCATTCAGCAGGCTCATCTGCTGCGTCTTGAGACTCCTAGAGGTCCCAAGGATTTATCCAGAATAAAAAGGTATTCTTGGCACCAGGAAACATCTTGGGACTGGAAGTCTTATCACTCAGAATATCATAAAATGGCATAAACTGGCATAACTCAGCATAAAACCAGTATAAAAAGTCAAAGAATCACTCTTTGATGTTTTACAAATTTGATACTGAAGTAAAATGCCGTGTTTATTTTTTGTCTAAGGCTGATGTTCTGAAACCTCTGTTTACCTTAAACTGACAGACCCATTTTTTGTCTTTTTTTCCCACTTTGAATCCACATAGGCCCACCTCTCTCCTCCCAAACAGCTTTTCATTGTCCAGAGATCCCCAAATAAACTGAACAGGCAGCTCAGTGAAATCCCACTGTCAGGAATGACCCAGGTCATGGTAAACAGGAGCACTTCTCCACAGGCATGCCCAAACCATCAACAGCCAGGGGGGCTGCCTAGAACTTGGTGGCACTGCCAGCCTCTTGTGACCGGGACGTGGCCCAGCAGAGCTGCTGCTGGCCAGGCTGCCCCTCCCTGACTGCTCAGGGCACTCACGGGAGATCCCACAGCACTACTTACTGGGCCTGTGATGGCTGGGTTCTGCAGCCTGGGGTCTTCCCACTGGGTAATTTTATTATCTGAAATAACAAAAGAAATGATCCCATGGCTTCTCTGGTACCACACTGGGAATTTCCATTGGTTTTTTTCTCCCTAGCACTGCTCAGCTCTGTCACGGTTAGCAGAGGCGTGTGTCTCCTCACCCTCCCCAGCCCCACACACTGTTTAGTTGAAAACACTCACTCAGACACAGAACTACCCCAGAACCCAGGGAATTTGCACTGCTTTGATGGCAACATCTGCAGGAGTGAGTGAACATGGGCTGGGATTGGAGATGCACAACCTGACAGGTAAAGGAACCCAACATTTTTGGCAACGACACCCTAGGTTACTGTTTGGAAATTTTGGACAGAAAGCTGAAGTATCATAGTTCTACATTTGGAGAGAATAACATTTTTCCTAGACTCTGATTTAATGAGAAGGTGAAGGGAGGCAGAACTGTCCTGTTTTGGTGCAAGAGTCACCCAGTTCTGACCAGTGGAGGTGCTGGCAGTGGCACAACACAGCCCAGTTCTTTCCATGCACAGCTTTGAAGAGGATGACAGGACCTTGGTGGGACTCCCCTTCCCTGCCTCCAGACAGCTGCTCCTCCCAAGATTCTGAGCACGACAGAATCACAACAAAACAATGGTGTTGCAACAGTAAGACAACGCTCCAAACCCCGTCCCAGGAGCCACCTGCAATGGCAAGGGGCTGGTCACCCTTGGCCTGCCATCCCTGTTTGTTACAGACACTCCTCTGGGTTAGGAACTGGGCATCAGGAGTCAAGATTGCATTTTCCACGTTCCTAGAACTGGAAAAGTCCTCTAGGTTTTGAGCATCCCAAGCTGGTTTAAGAGGGACTGGGATCTGAAAGGTGCCATTCAGCAAATGTTAACGAGAAAATTCTAAAGATTGCAAGCACATTTCATCTATTAGTTAATTTAACAGTAAAATACTACATTAAAGTGATTTATCACTTATGGAAATGCTGAGGAGGGCTGCCAGCCTGAGACCCCAGAACTGCTGCCAAGACCGGACACCCAGCCCAGCCCTTTCCATGTTCAACCCTCCACTGGAATCCCCTTCTACAAAGTTCTCTGGTCACCTTCTTGGCACCAGCAGCCACAAGTCACAGTGCCAGTTTTCTGTGAAATCAGAGGTGACAGAGCTGGACATGACTGACAGTCTGTCAGCTCTTTGCTCTCTGTACTTCAGTGTGCAATGACACCCACAAATCTCAAAGTTTCTTTTCAGAGTCTTACAGGGATTTCCTATTAAAATGCTCTTCCAGGGCTGCAAGGGTCTGGCATGAATGACTCCACCTGGAACTGCAGCTCAGGATTCTCTGCCTGATCCCAAGTGGACATGGATAACAGACTCATTCTTTTGGAAGAACATTTTCAAAAGTCTCAATGTTTTCAAAAACTTCAGAAATTTGAGTCTTCCCACCGATACAATTCTCTGTCATAAACCAGGCTCTCGGGCCTTCGAGGATTCCCTCTTCTCCTGCCTTTCCAAGGGGCCCACTATTTCCCTGAAGTTTGGGAGCCCTGCCAGACACAGAACTCTCACAGCCAGACATCAGAAGGGTTACTCCAGCTTGGATTTAGGCACTGCTGTCAATACATCACAGGGTGAGATAACTCATGACCAGCTGATGGTGTGTTTCATGCCCTTTTCAACCAAAATTCTACCAATTATTCCCATTCTGAGTAAAACTTTGCAATTCTCCTTATACAGCCTCTTCCTGCACACTGCAGTGACCATTTGCCAGACTCACTGTGATTTCCCATCCCATGAGTCCTCTCCCCTCTCCTGCCCTGATTCCTTGTGTGCCTCACCGATGAGACTGTGAGTATCACCATGTGCTGTTGGATGCTGACAGACTCTGAGGGGAACCCATTCAGGGCATCCATTCCCATGTGTGAATCAATGGCAGCTGTTCAGAAGATGGTTGCAGAACGGCTGCTTTCCCTTGTGATCCCTTCCAGCGTGTAGCTAGTGCCTGGGAGGCTCCCAGGCGTGCTGCAGGGACAGGGAACACCAGCGTGCCCGTGCCCACGGAGGTGACTGGGGCAGCTGAGGGCCCAGGGCAGGGAGTCACTGTCACACACAGCCCCTGGCACCAACACCACCTGCGTGCTGCATCAGCACTCAGGGATTCTGGGCCCTGGGTCACAGCACAGAGCCTCTGCTGCCTGCAGGGGACTTCTGCAGCTTCTCCCAAGGAAGAGAAAAACATTTCAAAAATGGGACAAACAGCACTGCAGAACTACAGAGCAGAGTTACAACATGCAGCAAGGACGCAGGATATGCCCAGCAGCTGACTCTGTCACCCTCGTCCTGCTGGCTTTGTCCCCTCCAGGCCCCCCAGCCCAGCTACCACAGCGGTGCTCAGGCACCAGGCTGGGACCAAAGGCACATTTGCTGCAGCTTTCTCTAAAGCTTCCCTGAACTTTTGTGAAAAATCCGTATAAGAAGCTAAATCCACTCAGATCAAAAGAGACTAGAGGGAGAATTCAGATGCACATAAATTTTGCCTCCTAACGGTTACAAAGTCTTTGAGGAATTCTAATTAATATATGACTCTAACATTCCATTTTAGGGACTAACAGATGCTCAAATAGCTTTAGGAGACTGAAAAATTGAAATGTTTTAAGAGAGACTGGGAGGGCTCAGCAGTTACACAGGTGCTTTAAATGGGACAGTTTTATCCTGTGACTCCTTAGTGGCAGCAGTTTAGAATCATTTGCCATAGTTACATTTCCAACAATTACAGAAGGGATAAAGGATAATAACTCTGTACTGAAGTCTGGAAGAGGTTTAATGGCTGCAAGTGTATTATTTCTAATGTTTAGTTAAAAGTATTTATACCATTCCAAAATTGGTAATACTTGAAAGGCAGTCTTTTAATAATGACTTAATACTGTCACCTTTATGGATGAGCGTGGGCGTCAGTGATACTGAGGGACAAAACTAATTCTGTCAAACATGGCTAAGTTTAGGTTTTAACTCTGTGTGTACCCTCCTCTGATGGTTATGAGAGTTAGCTGTGGATGTGAAGAAATGTCTCATTATAAATCTTGAAAAGAACAACCAAAAAAAAAAAAAAAAATAAGAAGACCCAGCCCAGCCTTTGTGGGCTGCTTTGTTTTCAAACGCCAACAAAACTCACACAGCAGTTCTGAGATGCTCTAGGAAGACAAGTCTACAATGAAACATCACTTACACTAAAACTCCACTAACAGAACTGAAGAATATTAATGGGCTGGTGCAGTTTCACATGCTCTAAATAGGAAATAAGATCAGAATCAGCACTGCCACAGACCTGAAAGCAGAGGAAAGTACTTCTCAGTGCTAATTGGTCCACTGCCTATATGTGGAGCTGTGGCTACAGGATCTTTTCTCATCTTATTTTCTATTCCTAGTGTATATTTTAATTTATTAAGTGCAAATAAGCCATGGGATCATCAACAACAACAACAACAACTCCAAAATATCAACAAGAACAAAAGAAACCACAGAGGAAATGTTAATGCTTCACAAGTCAGAGAGGGACAAAGCTTGATGAGCCAATTAAAGCAAGCTTCCAGTGAATGTACAGTACCGTAGGAGGGCACTAAGTCTCTGGTATCAATGTCTCCACATATCAACACCTGGCTTCCTAAATGAAGAGTAAAATCACAAAGCTTTCACTTCAATACTTAGGACCTCCCTTTGTCTATTTGCTCTAGTACCTGAGTGCTTACTTACTATGGTCTATATAAAACGTTCTTCCATCCAGGTGGATTCTCTCCTCCCAGCCAGGCTGGAAACGGGAAATAAAAACAAAGCAAAGAGAGAGTAAGTGCAATGGTTCCAGTTTCCCACAGCCTGAAGCAGAGCACTGCCCACACCTCGTGGACTTGTCTCAAAGATGCTGATGAGGTAGCAAGGTCCAAATGAGCAGAGATCCAGGCAGACTCAGACCTCATACAGGTGACTGCATCCCATGCAAGGAATACTTTTTAAAGCTTGGAAATGGAAACCTCTTGGCTGAGGATGCCCACCCATTTCCTGCTGTGAGCAAATGATCACAGAGAACAGATGGTCCATCGTGGCTTAGCTTGAAACTTGCTGCTCCTACTTCTGAAAGCCATGCGGGTCATTTACAGTAAATGTGTAACCCAGGCTCCCTGTGCAGGGGAACAAGAATGTCCTAACCTAGTCCTCAGTGCCTCCCTTTTCACCCATTCCCTTTTCCCATGTCCCAAGTGCCTGCAGTGCAGAAAGGAGGGTGGAGGCAGGCTGTGGGGACAGGCAATGCTGGCCAGCCTGGGCTGCTAGAAAATACACAGGAGAAATTATTTCACTTCAGTCTTATTGGAGAAACTCATGTTAAATTCACTCCAAACCAGGAGGCTGAACTGAGGTGCAGTCTGTTACTGCTGATCTGTTGCTGGTGACAAGTCAGGCTACCCTGGTTTCTCTGCCTGTTTCACCCCTTGCACCTAACAGAACAAATTGTAATTGGTCCTTCAGTGACTCCAAGGTTAACACACGCCCCGTGTACCTGGACAAGTGCAAAAGCACAGCTGTTTCCTAAAGCCAAAGAGCATTCTGCTGCTGTGACCAGGAATGTGTCAGCTTTCACACTTAACTCTCTGCCTTTAAAGTCTGCGAGTATTTTAAAAACATAGCAAAGCTCTGCATTCGACATGTCTGTAAATCCCCATTACACTATGATTACAAGTATGACAAAACTGACATTAAATTGATGATCTGCTCTGCAAAACATGGAGGTTCATTGAAAAATCAAGATGTATCCAGATTTCTAAATGCTAGAATATGCTGGTGCACTGATAGAGCTTGCTTGGCACAATCTGCTCTGGTTTTCCTAAGCAGTAAATGATTACCTAAAAGCACAAAGACACAGCCCAGCACTTGAGTAGCACAGAAAAAGGCCGTGAGTTAGAGCCTCCTGGGCTGGCTCTGGAGGGCCTGAGCAAGCCCAGCACACAGCAGGGCTCCAGAGCCTCCAAGGAGGGCTGCAGCACACAAGAGCCCTGGGACAGCAGGGCTAGGTCAGAACACAGGCACAGCATGACTTACAGGAAGAGGGCCCAAGTCATTTGGGTTCAGAGATGCTTTGGATCTCAAATGCACCGGAAACTTCAGCCGTGGATCCTCCTGGAACACAGACAGGCAACTGTAAATCCAACAGATGAGGCAAAGCACAGACTTACCTGGAAATGTTCCTACATCAGTTATTCTGTTATTTTTGGAAAACAAAACCAAACATGCCTTACTAGGATTCCTACAATGCAATGAGTTTTCCAGTGCTGAGCGAGTTAGGGTGATGCAAGACCTGACTCCATTACATGTGTCAAAGTCCAGGGAAATGCTTCAAAAAGCACGGGCCTGTTCTCAGGCTGCCCGTACTCCACAAGGCTTTCACAGGCTCCCAGCACACACAGCCAGTGCCATGCTGGAATGGGGCAGGCAGGCAGGAAGGAGATGCACATGGCTCTTACCCAGGTGGTGGTCTTGGTGTTGTGGTCGATGAAGAAGGGGCGGCCGTTGGGGGCGATGCGCATCTCCCAGCCCGGGGGCAGGAAGCTCTGGGCGCCCTTGTGCTGGGGCTTGGGGGAGTTGTAGGGGGATGGCTGTGGGGACTGAGGGTTGGAGAGGGTGTCCTTCACTGCCCTGCGCACCGGAGAGTCCTTCATGCCCTGCGGAGCAGCAAACAGCACCATTGCTCACACGGGCTGCAAACAACCCAGCCTGGCTCCACAGCAAACAGCTTTCCCTTCCCTTGTAATTAACACTGCAATGAAACGCTGGGACTCATTTCTAGACTGTCATTAGCTCTAGCTGTGCCTTCTGACACAGCCAGTCTTTTGCTGGGAAGGACGAGGAGTTCCGTGCCTTCCATTGCAGTGACAGTGTCCCCAGTATTTACACCTGGTTGTACCTTCCCCCTGCACCTGCCCTGGCTGTGTCCATATTTCATTTTACTACGGAAAAGATAAAAGCAGAGCTTTGTGCTTCAGGGGCAAAGTATCTAATTTACAAAACGGCCTTTATTGTGCAAGGCTGTGGGAGCCACAGCTCTTCAAACTTTTAAGAGTGAAGTCTGAAGAACTGGCTTTGTTCAGCACACCATCACAGGTCAAACACACATACAGGCTTGGACTGGGTGAGGAGCCACTTCAGCTATTCCTGAGCCACGTCACACAGAACATCAGTCCACAGCACCTGGAATTACTCTGAGAGAGCCTTAAAAGAAATGCAGCCCCTGTTTGAAGGCAGGGACTGAGCAGTGGCACTGGGGAGCACTGGGATCAGTTCACCTTGAGGGATGCTGACAGGGTCACCATGGGGAGCACTGGGGAGGGACTGGGCAGCACTGGGAACACTGGGCAGCACTGGGAACACCTCACCTTGAGCGGTGCTGACAGTGTCACCGTGGGGAGGGACTGAGGAGCACTGGGAACACTGGGGAGCACTGGGAACACCTCACCTCGAGCGGTGCTGACAGCGTCACCGTGGGGGAGCTCAGGCTGCGGGGCCGCCGGATCTGGGGCTCACTCAGGTGGTTGCTGCTGCTCGTGCCTGGCCCCACCATCCCATCCTCAGCGAGCTGCACCAGAGCAAAGGCAGGTCACAAATGTCACCAACAATACCCACACATAGGACATGTTAAAACTGATGTCAGTGTTATCATCTCTACTGCTCTTCTTAACCCTATTTCCTTAAAAGCCAGGCATCTAATCTAATTCCACTGGAAGGGCCAAGAACTACTAAATTAAAGTTCTATTAATGGCTGCAGGCAACTCTCAAATTCAATCTAAAGCACACATTTGCCTCCTTTTAAGAGCTCTTCTGCACCTCTGGAAATTCCTTCCCTTGCAGCCATCACTAGTAGTAACCAAAACCGTGCCAAACTGTCGCAGCTTTTTGTGATTCATCGGTACAGTGAGGGCAATGCTGTGTCCGGTTCCTGGAGCTGCTTTAGCTGCAGGGAGGCTCAGCCCGGCAGGAGCTGTGTCCCCGGGGCAGTACCTGCATGATGGGCCGTGTCCACGTGGTGGTGCGGTTGTTGTGGTTCACGTAGTAGGTGCGGCCCTTGGCGTCCTTGCGCTCCTCCCAGCCCGAGGGTAAGCCAGGCGTGGTGTGCACGTAAGCCACAGAAGGCTGCTCGGGCAAGAAATCACTCAATTCTTATTTTACAATAGCTAAAATACATTTCAAAGTCTGTTCTTTGTGAAAAAAAGCAACTTGTTAACTTACACTCCTCCTAATCACAACAACTATAAGGAAAAAATCCAGTTTCTGATTTAAGTTAATTCAACCTCTTCGTCATGTGCCTTTGAATCAAATAATTTTTTTCTCCCAAGAGATCTTTTGGGTCAGTTTGACACAGATGTAGCAAACAGACAGGTGTACATGCCGGCAAACGTTCTATTTTGTTACAATAATGACAAAAAGGAACTCTCTGTTTTAATGAGTTGTCCTTAAAAGGCTGAGGTTTCTTCCTTTTATCAGGATGGATAAGTAAGAGTCGAATAACCATGCAGCCAAGATCTCCCAAGTCCTGTTCTGTTTTTACCCCAGGTGAATCACAAACTACCGTGAGTTTAGAGAATTCATTTTAACCATTTTACTCTGTCACAAATGCTGCACTCAGGTAACAAGAGTCATGTCCTGCGTGTGACTGACGTTCTCTTGTGTCCCTCCTGTCCCCAGAATCCCCAACATGAGCTCAGACACATGAGCCAGGAACTGGAACCAACTGGGTGAAGGAGCTGCACAATTGAGAGGCCGATGCACTACAAGCTCTGGGGTTTTGCCATGAACAGTGAAGGCTCCTGCTGAAATCCAGGACACATTCTCTTCCTACCCTCTATGTTCCTTATTCCAGCAAGATAAGGAACTTCATTCTTGTTCTTGCTTCACCTCTGTCAGACCTTGGCCAGAGCAATGCCAAAGGCTGTTCAAGAGCAGAGCACAGCTGACACAAGGAAGAACTGCAGGGATAACCAAGAGAGGAAAGGAGAAATCCACTGCATGGGTCAGGAAGCTGACATACTCCAATAGGGAGGGAAACAGATGAAGAATCCATGTTCAGACTCTTTTCTTTCTCTCCTGAAGAGCCAGGGGCTATTTTCCCCATGAGGAAAACCCCTTGGAGGGTGCCAATCCATCAGCCAGGGCTCAGCAAGTGCTGCAAACACTCCCCAGTGTCTCTGCTACAACTCAGACACAGGGAGAGGACACTGGGCCCGTGGTGTGCTCCAAGAGGGCCTTTGGAGGGGTTCTGAAGGTAAAACCAAGGTGACCAGGGACTGTTACTGCTGACAGCTTGTCTGTCTGCAAGGCTCTGGTGCCCTCTGAAGACAGAGGATTTAATGAATCCTGTGTCACACCCAACTGCTGCTCCGATCTGGGACTCTGGGGTCAATGCTGAACAAAGATGGGGGGATCAGTGACTGCAGCATGGAGAGGTAAAACACCTTGCTACAGCTACACTAGTGGTGAGTCACTGATGTTTGAACCCACTTATTTGCAGGCAATCATTAATATTTCACTCTAAAAAGCCTAACCAAGACAAGATGCTCTGCCAAGGGAGTTCCACTGCAGTGCAGGTTCATCCAGCACACCTCACTAACTACTAATGAGTCAGGCTTTCTGTTCAGACTTTGGTATTTGCAAGTGTGCTCCTCTGGTTCTAAAATTAAAAAGAAGTGAATATAGACAGTAATACAGAATGATGCATCAACATCCAGAGTAAGATTTATCTATTTCCCAGATGTAAATAGCAATTTATACCAAGTATAAATTAAATTTCTTTCTCTGAAAGAAATTCTCTAGGAGGACAAATTCATGAAAGCCATTTATGATAGTTACTGATAGTTATATGAAATAACTCACTTCAGACTGGCAGTTCATTAGGTTAAAGGTTCAAAATATATATAATTTGGTTGACGTTCAATATAGATTAATCCCACTTTCCTTGTACTACACTTACAGCAAAGCACATCAAGAATTTTATGGGATGATCAAACTACAGTCTTGGAGTGCTGAGGAACTGCTGCAAGATGAAACTGGCATTAAGAACTCTGTGCTATTATCACCAAGGCTCTCAAATTAAGACCAACTTTAAGAATTACAATTAGTCTAACGGAGTGTAAGGAAAGACAGATACAAGATGCAAGCATAGCTACATGTACAATGATTTGATTTGGGTGCTTCCAGGATCCATTTTTAAAGAATTAGCTGCTGTAACTTTCATTTTTCAGGAGCCCATGGCATGTTCTTAGTGCACAGCTTCCTCATAATTCCCTGTCACATCCATGTCCCTAAACCATGCCAGTATTTGAATACAACTGCAGTGTTTTGAGAAATTTTGAGACAATTGAGACAAAAATATTCAAGTTTTCATTCAACACATGGCTGCTTTAAAAAAGAACCAAACTTGTACAAGACCTAAACGTCCCCCCAGTTTATTTAGAGATAGTGCTTGATAAAAGAGTTTCATTACCGTTGGCTCCTCTCCCCCTGTGACAGTTGAAGAACGAGCTCTCCTAGAGGGGCCATTCTGCTGTTGAATGATAATTCATGTTACACACATTTACTGAAGGTCACAGGTTACTGTCACATTTAGGAGCAAGGAATGAACATCACCAGAGAGAGCAGTCAGATGGATAACAGCAAATCTGAAAAGCCAGCAGCTGCTGCTAACCAAGAAACAAACCCAGAAGAGTGCTGCATTTAGGGAGAACGTGTTCTTAGTTGCCAGAAGAGGAAGGATGAGAGGTGGTTAAGAGCAGTAAGATGATGTGTTAGAGCAAAGCTCTCAGTGCTGTCATTTGAATGTTGCTCAGAAATGAGTGTCACCCCAGAAGCAGGAGAGCTCCCCTGCCAGCCTCACACAGCCCTGGCTCCAGCAGTGCTGAACACAGCAAGAGAGCAGCACAGAGAGCAGAGCTGAGCACCACTGCTCACCCCAGAGCCAGGGACATGCTTCAGCTACCCTAAACACCTGCTACAGCAGGAGCAATCCAGCCAGGAGAAAACCTCTGTGCTTTCTGCAAATGTTTCCCCAGGAGAGCAGAGACAACAAGCAATGCAGAGACAGCAGCTTCAGTAACAAACCCCTGGGTATGCACAGCTTTTCTATTTGCAGATTCACACAGGACATATTTGTAACTTTCAGAAACAGAGAGAAAACTCTTGGAAGAAAAGCATCATCTTTTGAAATAGTCAATTTTATTCAAAAGCACACCTTGCACACTCCTGTTGTAAGTGGTCTCTCTGTACCTAGTGCTGGGAGGTGACAGGGAGAACTAAAGAGCTGACCTGCCACCTCTGCAACCCCTGCACTTTGTCAGCAGTGTGCATGGCTCTGATGGCAGAGAAGCTTTGTTTACAAAACATCTTTGGATATTTTCCTGTTTGAACAATCTCCTTAAATAAACCTGCAGAAGTTGCTTCCTTTTCACTACAACCAGGCCAAACATCAATCCTTTGGGATTTTAGACAGGTTTGTATACTGCAAGTAAGATCAACTTATGTGCCACACAAATAGGCCAGCTCAAAGAGTCCTGTGGCTGCTCCAGCTGCAGGCAGAGCTGCTCCTCTGCCCTCTGTGGCCAGCTGGGAGCACCCCTTGGAGGAGTTTCCTCACTGACTGCACAGCAGTGCAGTAACCTAAATTCCTATGGTAAACAACTGAGGAGACAGTGACTGCCTCAGTCTGCAAACATTTTCCTGTCTCAGCAATGTCCCCCTTTCTCAGCTCACATGAATTTGGGACAATCAGATGCCCACCCTGGTCTGTGCCTGACTAGAGCTGGGCCAAGGCAAGGTGTTACTCAGAATCAGAGGAAAAAAGGAAGGACTTAGGAGGGAGCTCTGGCTTACCAGGGATAACTGGGACTGCTCAGCGACTGTGTCTGTCACACTGCAGGACCTCAGCCGTGAAGAAGGTTCTCTTTGCTGCAAGGAAACAAAAGAAACATGTTAGGGTGTCTTAAAACACCATGTTTATTCAGAATATCCTGTCATTACAGGTACTAACCTCTTTGCAGCAATCTCCTGTAGACAATTACCTACTTCTCTTTTACCACACAGTGGTATACCCCGTTTGTCTACTTCCTATATACTACAAAAAAAAAAAAACCAACCCATTCATTTTCCTAAAGGAGAAGTGTCAACATGGACAAACTCATGTACGTGTATTATCCTGATTTTTTTATGGTACCTGACCAATGGATAACACAGAGACCATTTTTTTGTTTCTCCTTTCCTTTGGAAATGCCTAGCTTGAAACCCTCTACTCTCCTACATTTTGTTTCACTAAAGGTTTAACAGTTGCAGAGTCTGAAGTTAAACTCACACAGAGGAACTCTTGATATGGAACGGAGGAACTCTGCTGTCTGAGGCAGTTTGCCTGGTGCATTTTTGGAAGGGAATTTTAGACTTTCCTGAGCCCAGCAATCACTCGCCATGCATGAAGTGATTCAGGAAATGCCAAAGAACAGCCCATTTGTGCATTAGAGGTTTGCAGATCCCACATTACGTACAATCAAAGAGCCGAGTTGTTCCCCATTGGAATCAGGAGTGACCTGGAGTCTTCTGCTCAGCTCCTCGGACAGCTCCTGAGGACTGCTCCGGGACACTGGAGATGCAGGAGGGGGTGGCAGTGACAAGCTTAAGGAATCCCCACTGGCACTTGCCTCCTCTGAAATGGTTTCCCAAGGCTAATGAAAGAGAAGAAACTAAGTTCAGCTTTTAGACAGACCAAATCTTCCTTCCCTCTGCCTTCTGTGTGATCATCTCACTGTGCACAACACGCAAACACATTCTCTGCAGCCTAAATCAAGGCATGACAGAAAACTGAAGCACAGAGCAGTTCCAGCCAGTCCATTTCTCTTCTTTTTATCAGTTATTCCACTATTGTTCAGTGCAGATATGGGAGCATCACATCAATACTATCTATAGTATATACTGGTATGTATAGATACACTATATCAATGCATATATGAAAGCCAATTTGGAATGATAAATGTTTCTGCCAGCATTCACACAGACTCAGTGCTGTCCATGGGCCACCATGCAGCTGCAGGGGACCCTGGCAGTGTGGCAGTGGCTGCACTGTCACTGTGCTGCTGGCATTTTCCCAGGGCAGTTTCCAGAGCCTCTGTGTGTTGTGTGGCAATCAGCTCACACGTGAGAAACATGGAGCTCCATGTTTAGTCAGCCCCTTAGGCCAAGCCTGGGCATACCTCAGGAATGTCTCCACTCTCCACAGGCTCTGGCTCCAAATCCTCGCTGATGTGGCGCCGGGAGCGGAACCGCCTGTGTGCTGCCTCCTGGTTGATCTGTCTGATATTGTTATCTGATTCTGATCCCACATCACTGCATGGGAAAAAGAAAAGAACAGGAAAATAACCTAAGTTCAACTAAGCCTCCATTTTGTCCACTGCCTTCAAAGCCCCAGTTACAAAAATCATTATTCATGCATGCATCCAGGTTTGTAATTAGGAGACTGTTTAATCCCTCAGTTAAAAGAAAATAAATCCAGAAGCACTTCACAAATATCACAGAACACCAGGCTGGGAAGGCTCTCAGGGGTCCTCTGGTTCAGCCTGTCCTGGCAGGAAAGCCATGGCCTAGACAAGATGGCCCAGCACACTCTGGAGCCCAGCCTTGAACGTGTCCAGTGCTGGGGATGCAGCACTCCCCTGGACATGGTTCAGTGCTGGGTTCAACACATCATCTCAGTAGAACTCTTAACACTCAGTTACTCACACTCTGTAAAATGTGAGTCTGCCACAGCTTTCGAAATCTAATCTTCAGAAGATATTGCTGTGGCTTGCAGAGCTCTCAGACAGCAGATCTAGGGAATGAAGCCTACTCACAGCATGATAACCAGGATCTCCTCAAAGCTGATCTGTTCAACTTCATTACAATTTAACAGAGTTGACTTTTTTCCTTCCCTCTTCAACAGTCTCTATAAACCAAGTAATTTATCCCTGTTAAATTACTGAAAATTCCTTCTCTGTCTCCTAATATTCTAAGGTGTGTTGTTAATACATTGCCTTCCGTGCCATGCCAGATTTCCTGGAATTTCCCAGGATTCCCAGACACAGAATTCTGTCTCTTTCAGCATAAGCCAGTTTTCCTTTGTGCCCCGAGCCCCAGACTGACCCCCCAGCCCCCCGGAGGCTGCTCACATGAGGCTGGGCCGATGCCACTGCGTGGTCCTGTTGTTGTGGTTCACGTAGTACGTGCGCCCCAGGTTGTCCACCTTCTCCTCCCAGCCGGGAGGCAGCGGCGGCGGCGGCAGCTCCTCCTGCCGCTGGGATGCGGCATCGCTGGAATCCACCACGTCCCAGCCGTGCTGGGGACAAAGGAAAACACCTCTGGTTAGTGTGCACTCGTTCCACTGAGAACAGAGCTCCATCCTCCTGCCGCTGGGATGCGGCATCCTGGAATCCACCACGACAAAGGAAAACACCTCTGGTTAGTGTGTGCTCATTCCACTGAGAACAGAGCTCCATCCCCGTGGGTCTATTCAAGAGGGATTTCCAAAGGTGGCTGGGTGCTCTCCTGGGGGCTTGGTGCCAAAGAGAACCAAATGCCAACTCTTGTTTCTAGTGCTTTATCCTTCAAGTGCAGCTGACTCTACAATTTTTCTTGACTCCTTCCATGAGAACTCAGCCTTACCTCAGAGTCGTCCCTCTGATCGCTGTTTTCTTCCTCTTGGCCACCATTTTTGGGCATATACGCCATCTTCAGTCTCAAGAAACCCTTCACACGAGATTTGTGGCTACAAGACAAGGAGGTACATTGCATTTAACAGCTCTTAAACAATCACAAATAAAATAATGAAGTCAGAAATGTTTTACAGTTCTCAAATGTGGTAAAGGTCCTTCCTCTCACCTTCTTGGTCTGAGGAGGAAATCCTTAAATGTGTACGGCCTCTCCATGCTTGGGTCTTCAGTCTGTAAGCAGTGCAGAAAATGGCAAATTGAAGGGCTTGCCCTCAAGTCCAGCCACATACAAACATTCACACATCAGGCTGACAGATTACATCTCTGATTGCCACTGAAATGGAAAATGTCTGAGGGGAAAACGACCCTTCCCACTGTTCCACCAGGGTTATTTGGACCATGCCTGTGCACAAGGATACAGAAATGGAGATTTCCTCCCAAGCAATCCTGCACAGCACAGCTGGCATGGATGACAAGAGCTCCCACGGGAAGGGAACAATACATTTGTCACCAAAGGCGCTCCTGATCCTTCCCTTGCAGCTTCCCACTGTTACAGTCCATAACCCAACACACCAGATCAACCACAACAGATACATCTAAACAGGCATCACTGTGCAAGCCATTGCCATTACAAAGCCATTTTTCTCCTACAGTAACATCCATCAACAGCAAGAAGTCAAAATCAGACACAGAAAGGCAGTTATGCTCAACTGACACCTTATTTTGATTGTAAACACCGCAGTAACTTCACCCACTCACACATAAAAAGCCCTGCAAGATCACAGATGCTAAGATAAACATGCACAACACTTAAAACATATTAACTACATTCAGCCAATGCTAGCCACCCAAGACAGTATATAATATCAGAAATGTTTGTACCAAGGCTAAAGCAATCATATAGATACACATTTATATTTATCCCCATTTATAAATCTATAAATAGAAATTGCACTTAATTTGGATCTAATTTTGCAGCCCATGCAGAATCCTGGCTGCTGGGGGAAACCCAGACAACTGGAGCTTTACAGAATTACCGAACCAGCTTTACACTGAATTCCTCCGTTAATTAAGAAATGGAAACAAACATTCCCACCTCAAACCAAACACCTCAAATGTCTGCTGACAATAAAATGATTCAAACCCTGTGTCAAATACTTTCAATTGATTGCTATGGAACTCTTACTGCTGGCAAAGAATGCAATTTCAGCTAAAATAATGAAGAGATGACATAGCTGTGGCAGCCTTTTGGTTCTCCATGCATTTACTGAAGCCAATCTGCTCTCTGAAGCTTTCTGTGCACAGCAAGTGCATCCCTTCCATGCACAGCTGTGCATCTCCCTGTCCCCGTGCAGGTGAGGCTTGGCTGTGCTGATGTTTCCTTTAAGCTCGTGCTTTAGGAGAAGCCCCAGGGGTTCAGAGATGTGCTGCTTACCGGGAGGTGACTGAGCGGCACATCCACCTGGCCCAGGAAGTCGTCTCTGGTCTGTCACACAAAAAGCAAAACCATTAAATATCAATCCAGTCACAAACAGACAAAACTACTGATGGCTGAGTACCATTATTTTAGGAGTCCCCAGTTTCTGCCCCTGTTGTTGTAATTCATTGATCTCAGCACAGCATTTCCCCTGACACCCCAACAGGCTCCTGAGCCCAGAGCACAGGGGTGGTGCTGACACAGGTCCTGGGGGGAAACCACCAAAACCAGCCCAGAACCCCCCAAAGCACTGAGAAGGCCCAGGTGGTTTCCTCTTGGAGGGGAACAGATCCAAGCCTTCCCTCAGGGACTGCCAGTCCTACACTTTCCCATGGTGGGAGCAGCTCACGTGAGCGGCGTGAGTTCCAGACTGGGAATGCCACCCACAGAGCAAAGCCTGGAAACCCTGCAGCACCTGGGAATGTCACCCACAGAGCAAAGCCTGGAAACCCTGCAGCACCTGGGAATGTCACCCACAGAGCAAAGCCTGGAAACCCTGCAGCACCTTGGGAATGTCACCCACAGAGCAAAGCCTGGAAACCCTCAGCACCTGGGAATGTCACCCACAGAGCAAAGCCTGGAAACCCTGCAGCACCTTGGGAATGTCACCCACAGAGCAAAGCCTGGAAACCCTGCAGCACCTTGGGAATGTCACCCACAGAGCAAAGCCTGGAAACCCTCAGCACCTGGGAATGTCACCCACAGAGCAAAGCCTGGAAACCCTCAGCACCTGGGAATGTCACCCACAGAGCAAAGCTTGGAAACCCTGCAGCAGCTGAGCCCACAAGGCTGCTTGCTGTGGACTGGTGCTCCAGGGACACTTGGGATTCACTCACATAGGAACTTTCACCATCAAGCATTCGTGTTGTTCCCAAGCCAAGCACCTAGCAGGGGAGGCAGCTTCTCCCAGAAACTGTTTGTGACACCAGATATCAGCCCAGTGATTCCCAAATAACCTGCTGCCTATTTATAACCACGCTATGCACGGAATTCCAGGAAGTGCATGCTGCTGCTGCACAGCCAAGTTTACATATTTCTCATAGCAGAGCATTAAGTTTAATATTAAAACTCATATTTTATATGATAACATCATCAGAATTCTGTTTCTACTACAAAGATAGGATAAGGTTTTATTAGCCCCACAGAATGGGCACATCTTGCTGTGCTGGATGGTATGGAACAACACAAAAAGCAACAAGGAGACCGTGGTTTTTCCAATTTTCAGTAAAAATAGTGAGTGGATTTTTCATTACAGAATTTTGACTCTTCATCTTTTTCCTAGCAAATACTAGAAACACCTGGTAGCATGCCCTGTTTTTAGGGAATTAACATATTTTCCCCTTAATAAATCCCAAGTACTCGCCATGTCCTGCTTCAGTACAGTTACTCCAGTAGCAACAACTCTGAAGAAAATGCACATCTATTGCTACATCTCTTCTTGCAGCTTTTAGCTCAAGAAAAACACAACTCATGGATACAGAAACTATTCAGGTAGATTAGGAGCAGCCTTAAAGAAGCTGAACCAACAAAATATGTTTGTAGGTTACAGTGCAACTGGAAATCCCTCAATCCCAGCCAGCTCTGTAAACAGAATTACCTCCTCATCTAATTCTGCATGATATGGTCACCTCTGCCAGAACTAGGGCTCTTGTAAAACTCAGCCTTTATGTAACACTTGACTGCACACACATATCTGTCAGGAAGGGGGAGCAGGCCAGTATATTAATACTAACATTTAGTATTTTTGGTCTGTGAAAAGAATTTTCTCTTGCAAGCCTAAAATTCAGGCGTTCTCACTTTCAGGCTTCCTGCTTCCAGCAAAAGCACCTCATGAGCCACAGGAACATTTCCCATTGCCTTCTTTTCCCCATTTCCCATGCTGTTTAAGTCTTGCCTTTTTTCTTTTCTATGTTCTCTGCCACCTGTTGTATTAGTAGCTAGTTTTCCCAGTACTTTTCCATGGCCTTTCTCTAAGCAGAAAGACAAAACAAATTCCAGAGCCCCAAGTCCCACAGAGGGATACAAGGCCCCTGTCCTATCCTGGCTATCCCTGGGAGCCAAGGCTAAGAACAATAACTGGAGATACTTTCATTTTAGGACACAAGTGCTGCCAGGCCCTGAGCCCAGGGAGGAACAGGGCACTGCAGGAGGCCCCCAGTGCCACACACACCCTCACTCTGCAGGGAACATGCAGGCAGCCCCTGGAGCCAAACCACAGCTGACATTTATCAATTATGTCCTCAGCTGCCATTTCCCACACGAGGAGTGGTGCTCCGGAAGCACCACAGCTGAGGGAGAAATGTCTCCTTCCTGGCACACATGGACAACCACAACTGCATCACTTCTGAAAAGGATTAGGCAAATCACAAGACATAAGCATCAATTATTTAAATTCTAAATTACTTCTCTTGCACTGCCATTCTCATTTAAACATTACAAAAAACACCAGGCACCTCTGCCAAGATCTGATATTCTCTTGAAACAGGGCAACAGCCAAGAAAGCTCCAGACAATGTCAGGGAAAAAACAACCAGTCAAGCCTCTTTCTGTTCTTTACAGGAAAATGGGTTCCTAGTGAGCTGCCCACTGTGATTAAAGGTGTGACACAGAGGGCTGCTAACAGGAGGCTGCTCCTCACTCCCAGGCTAAAGGCTCTCTAGCTGTGATGGACACAGTGAATACCTGCTATTATTACCTTGGCTGCATTAGAAACAGCCTCTGCAAAGATGGGAATCCATTCCTCCTTAGACATCAACATTCCAAATGTGCACAAAGAAAAGGAATAGCAATGGCAGGAAGAAGACACTGAAAACAGGCCTGAGCTGAGAGAGGATGTGGAAAACAGGAACAGAATCAATATATAAAAGTGAAAGCACAGGTAGAAAGTGTAGAATAAAGTAAATATGTTATGGCAGCTGCTGTCCCACGTTCTGTAAGAAATGAAGGAGTTACTGGAAAAAAACCTCTGGGAACAAAAATTAAACAATATTCCTCTGAGGCTCCACTGTAACTCCCCAGGAAAGAACAGTGAGGTACAATGGAATGGGCTCAAATTCCCAGTGCAATAGTCAGTAAGCACCAATAAATTCTAAACATTCTGCACCATAATCTGCTCTGCAGTAACAGAATAACCTGCCCTCTGCAATCTGTGTAATTGCAGCCTGGGGAGGAGCCCAGAGCAGGGCAGCCCAAGGCTCTGAACCCACATTAAACTGGTGGCACCCCAGCAGTTCACACACACAGCCCTGCCCACTCCACTCACTTCTGCCACGGCATGAGAGCACTGTGCCAACAAGAGCTTTTCAAGGAATTCTGGCTGCAACTTTGCTCAGAGCCCTCAAGCTACCTTCCTTACCCCAGTTACAGAGTCAGAAAATAACGGAAGGAAGCGCCATCCCAAGATTGGGAAATGCTGCTCTTCTAAAGAGCAAAGAAAGGTGCTCTATGAAGCAGCAGCCAAGCACATGGAGTACGTGCAGAGCTGTGGCACATGGTGTGTAACACAAACACCTGCATGCCTTTGATAGCTGAGCAGTCAAAAGGCACAGAATCTCCAAACCAACGGCATTCCAGGCTGGGAAACTGGAGCTGAGGCCAGCTTGGTAAAGGCAGCAAGCAAAAGGCAGGCAGGTTTGCAGCAGGAGGACTGTGCCAAGGAAGGGGGCTGGTGGCTCTCCAAAGCACAAACAGCTGCATTTTAGCACTTGGAACTTGCACAGAGGCCCCTAAATTCTTCATTTGCTCAGCCTCATCCCTGGCACTGCCCCACAGCCCCTGGAACCCGGGGACTCCCAGCAAAAGCATTCCCAGAGCTGGGGCTGCTCCTGCTGCTCCTGCCCAGCACGAGAGGGACGCTGGGGAGGCTCTGCTATGCTGTACAGGAAAGAGCGCAATTAGCTGGCAAATTGTTCATTAATGTCTTGCTGCAGACACCAGGAACCATTCAAACAACAGCCTCTCCTATTGTCTCCTCTGGCATTTCTCCTCCTCTCCTCTGCATTTATCTACTTATCCCCTTACCCTACCTTTTCCTCCTGCTCCAAGCAATGTCCTACTTTCTGTTTCTTTTTCTCATCAACAGCAGTTCGGATTTTTGGATATATTAAGACTTTCGGATTCCACTATATCTCTGTCAAGACCAATTTTTCTGTGTAAGTGCTTTCTTGGCAGAAAGCAGTTAAATACAACCCTCAGAAAAGCCAAGTACTGTAAGAGTAGAAATGCTCTCCTGTGCTAGGAGGATTTATATTCCCCCTAAAGCTATTCCAGTGCTTTGGAGAACTGCAGCAACTGGGATCAGAAGGACTGGAGATGCACAATGGATGCAGCTCTTGCAAGTGTGCTGGAAGATGAGCAGCAGGATAGCGGGTTCTAACAGAAGATTAAAAATGGTCATCATATCTTAAAACACTTTCACCTCCTCCAACCTGAAGAAGGCAACTGAGAAAGAAAAGCGTTCAGACTGTGACTTCAGTGGGAATTGAACACAGACAAAACTGAAGAAATTCATAGATTCCCTCTCAAAAATCAGTAAAAAATGGAACTGCTGTTTTAATAAATAGCTTGAAAAATAGAGGGATTAGGGGTGCATCACAGACATGCTGAGTAAGCAAAACTCTGCACTTTGGAAATTTTCTAACTAATGATTCTCCTCTCTGCAGCTCTTCCATGATTCTGGTCAAATTTACTGGCATTCTTCATACAAATTAGAATAATTCTCAACTCAAGAACTCTGCAAAGAGCTGCTCTTGAAGAACAATATTTTAGTCATCCATCATACCCATCCCACTGCTGTAACATCCTCATTCTGAGCACTATTCCTGAATCTGCTCTCCCTGATATGCACCCTGCTCATTGCAAAGCAGCACTAAAATAATGCACAGTGACTCACGGCCCAGTCCAAGTCCCCAGTTCTCCATGCAGAGACACTCATTTCTGCCATCCCACCCTCCCCAGCATGCATCCCACAGCATGCACAGGGGCACCAGTCACTCCCAAAGCCCAGAGCAGCTCCAAACCCACAATAATCCCCACTGTAATCTGAGCATGCCAAGCCCAGCTCACGGGAGCAGGACAGTTTGGAAGCAAATGTTTATCTGACCCCTCCTGAAGCCCAATGCACCCTGTGGGCACACCAGCTCACATTTGTACAAGCTGTGATTCCCATGCCAGTGTGGTGGCTGTGTCCTGCTCCTCAAGTCACAGATCCCTGAGTGCTGAGCTGAACTCCCGCTCTGGGGAAGCTGCAGTCCAGAAAGCTGCAGTCTGAGCTCTCCCCAGTAAGGATGCAGGATCAGACCTTTGTGTAGAAATGCCATGCTAAGAGAGCAGCAGGGCTGTGAAAGCTCTGCTCTCCCAGCAGTGAGAGTGCCCCATAAAGTGCCAGGGACGAGCAGGAGCTGCAGCCCCAGGCAGCACCTCTGCCGAGCTTACATCAGGAGCATCACCACGCTTTTCTGGACCATGATGCAGGGCTTGAGCTATGTGGGCTGAGGCTAAACAACACACAAGTGGTGGCAGGGAAATCAGAGTCGTGAAAGGCTCTGCAGCAGGGAAATGAGATGGCTGGAATGGAATCAGGGAAGGCACGCTGACATTTACTCAGCCTGAATTTTCCAAAGGTACTAAGTGCGTTCTTTCAACTGCCTGATCCCAGCAGCACTTACACTCAAGAAGGCATTAGGCCTGCAAATGTGTGACATCATATTTCTGCTTTAATGATTTTCCTAATGCTATGGAAAAAAGCAAGATCCGCTCTAAGAGTTCTAAAGGCCACTTTTCTGTGCCACAAAACTGAGTTCTGCTGGGTAATAATTAGAATGCTGAGGGGAAACATGGCTGTGCACTGACCAGAGGGAACAGTAAGGTACTTCATACTAAAGCTACCAACATGTTAATTAGCAGGCATTAACTACTCCTAACTTCTGTGCATTAATCATCAGTTACACCTACACATCTTCAAGCACTTTTTCCTTTCTGAGACCAAGAACCTTCACATCTGCTCAATTTTCAAGGGTTAGAAACAACACATTTGTTTGTAACAGAAAGGAGAGCCAAGATTATATTGACTAGTGCATGGGGATCAGTCACTAGTAGTGCCAGATTTTTTATGGTGGGTAATTTAAATCGCAGTCAGTTGAAAATCCAGGGGTAACTGGTAATATGAACTCTCTGGGTCTCTCAAGAACACAGGAAAAAGCTTGACAAGCTTGTCGCACACATTTTTTTAGTTATTTTGCTTGAATTCTGGAATTGTGCACAATGATTTGATTAGGGCAGAAAGCAGAAGAGCCAGAAGTGCCAATCCCCGTGACGTGTGGGAGCAGAGCAAAAGGCAAGGAAGGCTTTGGGCAGCTCCAGGCTCCCAGAGAGGCTGTGCAGGGACCTGCACAGGGTGCCAAGTCCCACTCCAGCTCCATGGAGAATGGGGCTGGTGCTGCCCCCCGCATTCCTGCCTCCCTCCTTCCCGCATGTGCTCGGGCTGCACCTGGCACGAGGAGCCCAAGCGATGTCACCTGCCCAGCCAGGCCCTCTGCAGGTCCCTGCAGACACAAACAGTGCCCAGCACTGCCAGCGTGGCACCAGGGCACGAGGAACCGTCCCGGCTGCTGAGCAGTGCCAGGCGACACTGACACTGCAGACAGCCTGGGTCCTACAGGGCATTCAGAGGGAAAGGAAAGTATTGCACATTCTTACACGCTGCTCAAAGCTGGCCAGTTGGTAAATTACCCTGAATTCACACGATTCAGAAGTTTAGACAGGGACAAGCCCCTACAGAAACCCTTCTCTCCCTCCTCCTTTTAACTGAACTTAGTCAAGGGACAACAAAATGCCCCAAATCCCAGCACAGTGAAATGATAATTCCCTAAGAAAAAAAACACTTTGAGGCTTACTGGGGGGATGGCAATGAAAAAAAAACTAAACCCCAAAGCATCAGCAAGAGCAGGAGCAGACTGAGTTCAGTTCTCTCATAAATATAAAGCAGGTGAGGTTTGCTTTCCTCTAAGACGTGTACATTAGGGCGCTGCTGCAAGGCCAAAAAGATATTAAAGAATGGTGACATCAGACCAAAACAAATCTATTAAGACCAGTTCCCACAGAGAAATGGTTCCTGGAAGGTTTTCCTTGCTCAGCCAGCATGCCATTCCCCACATTGGCAAACAACACAAAAGCTCCCTGTATTTCACTTGCTCAGTTAAGATCAGGTATTTTTACACAGTAAATTAAAAACATAATAGCCCTCAAATAACATCACCACAAATTAACTGATTACTGAAAAGCTTCTTCATACTTCATTTGTGACGAAAAACCCTTTCAGAAATTGCTGGTATCCAGCCTCACATCAGAGACAAGGTAACCACTGAAAATGGAAATATAATTTATTTCATTATGCAATTTTTATGCATAGAGCTGACTCACAAAAGTATATTTATGCCCTGGATAACATCCAAGCTAATAAATAATTATGTTTTAAACTACTTGCAGTGTAATTCCTAATATTTCCCATTTTACCTCTCCTTTTTTAATGCTGTAGGTGTGACTGCACGACTGAGTGGTGAGCAAACAGGGCAGAAACAAGGGGACACTGACTATCCAAAGGACACACGGTAAGAGACAGAAGCAATCACAGAGGCAGCATCACATTTGTTTTCTAAAATTAATGATCAGAAGGTTACCCTTCAAATAAAACATCTTTGAGGTGCTTGCTGGACAATAATGCCACAGTACTGCTCATCCTGGAATCAGGGGGAAATCCTCAGCACGCTTGCAAATGCAATTCAAAGCAGTAAGCAGACATTCAGTGCACAGCCAGCAAAGGGGCACCAGCCCCACAACAGCAGGAAGCCACAGATGGATCTGCAGCTTTTCCTTCCCCCTGGCTGCCATGCAAACAGCAGCAAGCTTTTGGAAGCACAGCCTGTCCCTGCAGCTGCACAGGCACCCTGAGCACATCCCCTTCCTCTGGCAGCACTCCTGCTCACCCTTTCTCACACAGGCATGGCCAGAGCTCAGCTTACACCTCCCAGCTCTGGCTCCTCCTGTCCCTTCTGCCACATGAATGACAGCACTTGAGACAAAGCTGCCAATCACCTCGGGCCATGGACATTCAGAGCTCAGTCTCTCACTGAGGATAGAACTCCCACTGTACAACAAAGCTGTAAAAAATATTTTCTAGAATCCATGAAATACAGCCTGGACGTTGTTATTTCCAATCAGGCTGAAAGGGAAGCTGCAGCTTTCCACCAAAGCACTGACAGCCCTGGACTCACACAGAGCACACAGCACAATTCTAATTTTATTTGAACAACTCATCTCACTCCTTTGCCTTCAACTCTGGAAACTCCTCCCACACACCCTTTTAACTTTTTCATTCCCTTCGGAGACAGAAACCCAGCTGCTCATCATGCTGGTTTAATTAATCTATTCTTCTGTACATAACTGCTGACTTTTGGAAACTCCCAATGCCATCCTGGTAGAGGAAAAGATGGATAAAAGCACGGGACTTCAGCTGGAGAGATGCAGCAATATATTTTACAATGAGATTTCATCTGGAAACTAACTGAACAGGGTAGATTTGGCTTTGGGGTAGCTGCTGAACTAAAAACTTCTGTTTATGTACAAAAGTGCACATTCTAAAACTCATCATTACTTGACAGCTTTTCTCAAATAGGAAGGCAGCTGAACAGCACAAAAAGCAATCAGCACTCCCTGGTTTCTTATCTGTAATTTTCTGTGGTCAGATCTGCACCAAGGCTGGCACCTGCAGCGTTAAACCCGTGTCAGCATTTCCATCACAAATTCTGCACTTTAGAGAATGCTGTGTACCCAAATTCACATACAGATCTCCCAGGCAGGAGCAAAGAGTTTAATACTGCTGTTTTAAAAAGTGATACTATTTCCATCTATACTGCTCAAAGTTTTATTCTGGTTTCTTCACAGAGAAATACCAATAGACAGTTTTCAGGGAGAAAAAGAAAAATGCCTACCACAAAATTCAGAATCCCAGGGAGCTCTGGGAATGAGGAAGGATAAGGTAAAAAAACCAGCACTGCCAATTCCTGACTCTCTGAAATCTTGACTAAAAATTACAGATGGGTTCTTAATTCTATGAGCTAATTTACACTACTTGCCATTTGTCCTCCACCCACAGGGGGGGAAGGAAAAAAAGCAAAATTGATTCAGGTCCTGGGTACTTCCTGCCTGCAAAAGCAGCTCCTGCTGTGCCCAGGTTTGAGAGTGCCCAGCTGCCCCCTCCCCAACAGGCAGAGTGCTTCAGAACAGGCCTGCCAGCTGATGGACACCAGAATTAAAAAGGGGGGCAGGTGATCTCTTGTTGAGGAGAGAAGAACTGATTTTGTCCTTAAGAGAAAAGCTAAAGAGAGCCAAGAAATGGAATTCATCCTCTACCTGCAGCTGTCAACGAAGTCCTTATCTGCAGAGAGCAGAGGCTTTCCAGATGGCCATCTGCACTCCTTGCAGAGCAAGTGGAGAGGCAGGAAATTCACAGCACTATTCATTTGAGCCATTGAAACCTCCAGCTAAGGCCACATGAATGATTTTCTACAAATGCCTGCTGCAGTCCAGGCAGCACTCCCTGGAGGAGGACTGTAAACTCACACATGGGCAATGCAGAAGGAAAAGCCCCATAGCTGCTCTGAGGAGAAAGCAGCCCCTGGAAGGTGCCCAGGGGCTGGCACACAGCTGTCTGCCAAGAATGCCAGGGCGCAGGTGAGCTGTGGCAGCGTGCAGGTGAGCTGTGGCAGGGCACAGGTGAGCTGTGGCAGGTGAGCTGTGGCAGGGCACAGGTGAGCTGTACCAGCCCAGCTGGCCTGCAAGGGACACTCTGACAGAGGCAGAGCTGGAGCACTGCTCCCAGGTTAGGCTTCTCAGGAAAGGAACGTGCACCTGTTGGAGAGGGTCCAGAGCAGGCCACAGAGCTCTGCACTTCTGTAACAATATGTAATCTAAAATGATTTCTAAGAAAGGAGAGGAAGAGCTGAGCTGTGAGAAATGCAGGCTTGCAGAACCCAGAGGTGCTGCTTCTGTTTGTTTACTAAATATAATTCAGTGCTACTCCTGCAACACGTTGTTAGGGCAAGCTGTATTTTGCTCACAAAGATGCCTTTGTCAGCTCTCTCCAACAGTTGTCCAATACATTTTTGAAGTGTTTCCCACAAATCCAGCTCTGCGCTCACAGCCCCCAGTGATAAACAACAGCACTATGTGGGATATGCACAGTGCACAGACATTCTATTGCGTGGCATATAAAGTATCAGAGCAGGCAAAAGAATTTGCAACAAGGCTTCCAAATAAAATTTTTCCCAGCTTGACATGAGCTCAGCCTTTACTTCGTATTTGACTCTGTCTGGTAATGAAAGACATCCTGCCTGTCCCAAAGCACTTGTCTAAAAGAGCAGATATTTGAAAGGTCACAGGCACTCGGAGCAGCAGGACTGCAGACGCCCGCTCGGATGTTTGCTCTGAGATAAATCAGGCTGCAGCAGCTGCTGCTCCCAGCCCCGGCCCCAGATCAATCACATGCACTCAAACTTCTTGCTCTGGGACTCAGCACAGTTCTTTCTTTTTCACACTAATCGACTATAAACCATGGCAACCTCTCCCCGCAGCTTAAGGGATCAGATATTTCAGGCATTCCCTTATATCACAGATCTTTCAAACAAACTTCTGTGGGACAGATTTAAAATGGCACCTTAACAAAGAATGTTCTGTGGTCAAAAAACACAACAAAACACTTGCACCAAAACACTTCCATTGCCCACATTTCCCATGGCACCCTGCCCAGTCCGTCACCTCTACCCAGAGAGCTCCTGGATTTACTACCAGATGAGGAACATCACAAGAAAGGGTTAAGTGTCAGTTCTTTTCCTTACAGAGTTTCTGCCCTGCAGGATGCAGTGCCATGTGGGCTGAGAGCCTCTGTGCCTGCACAGCTGCCTCAACCCATTTCTCACGGTCACTCCAACCAAGAGGACAGAGGAACAGATTTCCTGCTTCTCCTCTGGGCACTGAAGCACCTCTTTGGCGTGGGAACTGTTACTTCAGGGGAGGTGAAAGCAGGGACTTGGAGGGGAGATCCTTTAGGAAAAGAGGAACAGAACTGCTGCACAGAGCCCAGGGCACATCTCTGCAAACCTCTGTGCTAGCTCTGACATCCCACAGCTACTGATGGACCTGGCTGTGGTGGATCTCCAGCAACAGCTGGTCTTGGAAAGGAGCAAGAGATAATAAAGAGGAAAAGGAAAATCACACATGCTTCCTCCTGCTGCCTTTCGTGTCCTCAACCAAACATGTACCAGCAAGGGATTTCTTTTTCATTTCCGCTGTGAAGAGCTCCAAGAAGGTTGGAAAACACAGAGCCTCCAAGCTTTTCCATGGGAAAGCTGCAGAGTAACCCCTGGCCTTGCTGCAGGGAGCAGCTGTCCCTGTGCTGCATTTCAGTGCCTGAGAGCCCAGGAGCTGTGGAGCCTGAAATCTCCTCAGCCACCATGCCACAGCTAGAGGCAGAGCTCTGCTAAATACAGCATCCCTGAGCTGGGAACTCGAGTGGGCCGTGTTGGATTGCACAGCAAAGCAATTTAAGCAAATGACTAATCTAAACCCTTCGGTTTCCTTCCTACTTTGGGCTTTGCAAAAGTGCCTGAAAAGCATCAACCATCAAGCCTCACCCGCTGTAACAAAGCAAACCCAGAAGATTAATTCTGCCATCCTAATGCCAAATGGAAGCAAATCCAAACAAGACTGTTAACTGAGCTGTGCTGAGCACTTGGATCAGGACTTATACAAAAAGCATGACATGTTTTTCACTTCTAGAAAGAGGAAAGAAAAACTACAATAACAAAGATTACTTTTTCCCCAGACTTCTTGGTACCTTAACTAAGTCAGTGTTTTGATTGAAATTACCCTGAGATTCCCACAGTCTTAACAACTATTTCATTACAATACACATTTTTAAAGTGTATAGAGGTACATGAGTGTCAATTACACTTAGAAAGTGCCAAAGTACTTGTTTTCAAAAGCAGAGTGCACAAAGAGTTCTTCAAGCAGCAAGGTCTCAGCCAACTAAGCTAACAGGAACATTCAATTTGCCATTTGAATGCTCCGATTTTAAAAAATCTTTCCAGCTGACGTAACAGTGAATTAAGAAACACGTGACAGTAAGATCTGAAAATATTACACTGGATGTAATCACGACCGAGAGAGAAGTTACATTAGACCAGAAATAAAGATGACGATTCGTGGCCAGTTCCACAGCAGTGCAGAACATTCCAGCCCAGACAATGGCCGTGCTGCAGTTGGCTCCGGGCTGGCAGCCTTTGTTTCCCAGCACACAGCCCCAGCACAGCACTTCCACCTGGTACTTACTGTGGTGCCGGCTGCCGGCGGAGCAGGGCTGCCACGACCCTCCTCACCAACAGCCTGACTCTGCTCTTCAGCCCCACGCGTCACAAGGATCCTGAAGTGCTGCTGCCTCACCTTTTGATCTGGTCTGATTTTAAACAGGCAGCCCTGTCCTTGAGGCATCTGCTCTACTGAATTGCTTCTAGGTATTTCTGCCCTGTTCTTGCTGTTGGCAGGCAGATCTGAATTTGGCCCGTCACCTGTGGGGGTAATTCCTTCTACTGCTGGCTGGACAGGGTAGGAAGTGCTCCTTTCCAGCCGTATCCGAGGGTACCTGACCAATCTATCTCCTTTTGTTCCAGTAAAGCCAAAGTCACCTCCGCCTCCTGCGCCCGCACCGCTTGCCTGTGGCTGCTGTAACTGGAGAACAAAGAACTTTTTCCCTGAATTTGCTGACAGGTCTGGCACATGCTGCAAGGACCAGCGCCGGGGTTCAGGGCTGGGAGTGTTATTTGCAGCCTCGGGCCCAAAGGGAAGCAGAGTCACCTGAGGCACATCTGCACTCGAGGCCCGATGCTGAATCCTCACACCACTGATGTTTAAACCCAAAGTTTCGCTCGCTGCTTCTCGCTGGGCAGTCAGCAGAGCCTCCTCACCCTGGTTATCAGGAGGAACGCTACAAAACGCTCGATGGTTACAGCACACGGTTCCATCCGGCTGCTGCCCTGGCTCCTCGGTCAGCCTGGCCGAAGAGGCATCAGGAGATACCTGCGGAGAAGCGTGGTTCCCAGCAGAGGCTGGGTGAGGCTCCCTGAAGTCAGAGAGCTGCCAGGGAGGCATCCCCTCCGGACAGCGCAGGGCCGCGCAGCGGGCGCAGCCGGCGGCAGCTTTGCGCTGCAGTGAGATCTGCATGGACGAGCTCCTGGTGGGGCGCGCGCCGAGGCCGCGCAGCAGCTGCGGGATGAACATGGACGTGCTCCTCTTCAGGGAGCCCACCTCGGGCATGTCTCCATCGGCGTCATCCGCTCCGTGGCGCGCGGGCGCGTGGGGGCTGTTCCTCCGCGGCAAGGTGTGGAATGCCATGAAAAAGTCATCGTCTGTGTCCCGGGCAAGGATCTCCGACTCGGGGGCTGTGTTGCTTCTCCCAGAGCCAAAGTGAAACCGCAGCCGATGGGCCATGGTTTTACAGAGAGAAGAAAAGGAGAGGGAGAACAGCAACAATTCAGGCACTGCCAGAAGTTAAAAACCAAAGACATCAACTCCGAGAAAAAGCGTCCCATGTGCCAAACGGTTAGCACTGCAGCCCTGGGAGCGACAGATAGCAGAAATAGCCCAAGTGGCAAGCAGCATTCCAGGCATGATTGGGCAGGAGCAGTCAGCGCTCCTACACACACAGTGACATAGGGTAGGATGGTGGGAGTCACGTGGCCTGGTTCCCCCTCTCCAATGTGAGTGTGTGAGGAGTTTGTTTTTTCCTTTTTTTTTTTTTTTTTTTCTTTAATGCCAGCAAGAGCCTGAAACAGCACCTTCCCAGCTGCTCCTTTTCCATCAGGGAGAAGTGGCCCCAGCGGGAGAGCTCTCGCAGCTGACTGAGGCAGTGAATACACTCAGCACTGCTATAAATCTAATCCACATCACATTCACAGGGCACGCTCGGAGAAAACGCTTGCAGGAAAATCCAACTACAACAAAACCACTTCCATTTTGTGTTAAAAGTTTAAGTCAACACCACATGCAAATGAGGAAAATTCCTTCAAGCATAACATTTTGATGTGTTACAGCTCTGGGCTGTCATAGCAGAACAGGAATAAATACAACATGGTTATGCTTCCAATTTTAACCAGGCTCAAAACACAATTAAGCACCGAAGTCTGCCTTTAAAAAGCTCCAACAGCAATAGAACCTGCACTCCTCTGAGTAAGTACAAATTACAAACAAAGCTATGGTACATACAAAGATCTCTCCCACAGTAAGAGCAGCAGAAACACGCAGGACGGCAAGACACAAAGCTCCTTTTGCAGATTTACCAGGCAGCGCAGGTGAGGGAAAAGCGGAGCTGGGTGTTGCATGTCCGTTTGTGCTGATCTGTCCCAGAGCCTGCACACAGCTCCTGCTCCTGGCTGCCTGCAGGGACAGTGAGCAATGCCACCACACGTGGCACTGCCAGCAGGGGTACAGTTACACTGAGAGCCACAGGAGCAGGACAGGCAGACAAGATACCCCACAACGTGAACACCCCACCCTCCATGAGCTCCGATACAACAAACACACTCAGTGCCCCGAGGGCAGTCTCAGTGGAGGGTGCACACACTCCTTAGCAAACAAACTCTGCTTCACCACAAGTGCGGCTCCATCTCAGGCCCTGGACAGCTGTTCCCTGGCAGAACTGGAAAGCCTAAATCTTGTCAACAGCTCTGAAAACCTGTGTGTGGCAGGCCAGTCCTCTGCACAGACATCTGAACTCTGCTTGCAAGCAGCTTGCTTTCAAAACCAGAAAATTACTGAGAAAAAATCCCGAGAGCAATGGCAGCTCAAAGTGATCAAACTGCCAGCAGCCAGCACAATCCCACCTGGTTTTCTGTGGGTTATGAGACACCACAAAGTGTGAACAGCTTCCATACAGTAATGCTCCTGGAGATTGCCTTGTAGAAGCACAGGGGTTGGTATTATTTTACCTTATCTTTCAGCTAAAATATATTACTCAAGAATGCAGTGTCTGCACCCAAAATGAAGCTGCATCATATTTACTCTGTTGAGATTGGAGAATAGAAAGGCAAGGACACCTGCAGAGACAGAGTGCACTTTGGTAGTTTGGGATGAAGAAGGGAAAAGGTCCTTCCAATAAAACCCATTTAGGTATTGACACCAGGTACGTGAGAGAAAAGCCAAAATAATCAGTTTAGTGTCTTCTCGTTGCATAAACACAACCTGATAAAAACCTGCTACTCCAAACCCCCCAAGGCAGGCACCTTGCCATAGACAAGGAAAAGCCATGGTCCTAACCCCAGCCGCTGCCTTGGCAGGAGGTTCCAAGTCCAAGGACAGACTGCCTTGGGAGGTAGGACCAGAAGGAGAACACACAAAAATCAGTTCAACAATAAAAACTGCTGAAACTGCCAGGGTAAGGCCAGTCATGCACACCCAAACTTGAAAATCCAAAGCAATGTGTCTGAAATGAGTATCCCAAACCTGTCATTTCCCAGCTGTCACCGCATACAAGATTTTTCTCTAACCCCCTCCCTGTTCCTGTGGCACCTTTGCATTCCAATGGCACATGGCAGTCTGAATAGTTCAAGTGCTCATTATGATCATTACACACAAATAAATCTGCTCCTGGTCAGCACACTGCAGAGGCACAGTGCCATTGGCTCACCAGTTTACTTCCTCCTGAAGAAAGATCCAGTCATTCAGCTGCCAAGTCCTCTTTCTCCCCAGATCACAGCTTCTGTGGTTTCCTTTGCTCTTTATTAATCAGGAAGATAGAAGGAAAGAACCTATTTGTTGAAGACAGATGCTTCTACACTGAAAGAAATATCTTTGCAACTGTGATCCTAAATTTCACAAAGTAAACCAGTTTAGGAAAGGTTGCACTGTCCCCAGCCCAGAAAATGTTCATTCCTGATCTCATGAACAGAGAGATGGTGTTACAGCGCTCAAAAGGCAAACCCCCAAGAGCCACCCACAATGTGTCACCGGACTGGCAGTTCAAGCCTGGATATACAGAGGGACATACTTCTCCCATGGATTGTAACTGTAGCACAGTCAGATGGTGACAGCCGCCTCCAGAAGAGCTTCTGCATCAGCCAAGGACTACAGCCAGCAACAACCTGTGAGCACTGTGAGGCAGAGAGCTGAAACCCTGCAGAGCATCCTTGTGCCATGACCTCAAACCTTCACACACACACGGTGTGCGCGAGGTGCAGCTCTGGGAACCAGCTCCCAGAAGCACTGCAGGGCTGCAAAGGGACACTGAAGTGATCAGGGCTGAAGCAGCAGCTTCATCAGTAATTAAGAAGGTCAGGACTCTGTTGGTTTGAAGTGGAGGCCAACACAAGGACAGAGTGAGGGCCCTACTTTAGTGTTCTGTCAGTCCCAAACTCAAATGGTTTTTACACATCTGTGTTTCTTGGCACACTCACTGAAACACCAGACTAAAGACAGCTTTAACTGTGCTGTACTTCTGTCAGCTTTGTGATCAGTGTAACACAACCAGGACAAGCACTCACCAGTCTGTTCTCATCAAACACCTCAAACAGGAGCCGGTGGTTGGTGGGGTTTACCTGTGGAGAAATCCAAATGTCACTGAAGTTCAGTAGCTGGACAGTAACAGCACCTGGGTAGCAGCTCAGGCAACCAAAGCAAGACAAACAGGACAGGACTAACAGGTCTGATGGAAGTCTGTACCTGAACCTTGCTGCAACATGACAGCTTTTATTTGCTGTACTCAGTCACTGCATTTCCCTGGCAGAGGACTCCAGCCCCAGGCTGGACAGACTGTCAGGGCTCCCTGACTGCCTGATCTATGAGGAGCAGGAGTTTTGCTGCATTCCCCTCAGAATTTCACATTCAGGTGTTTCTGACTGGCCATCGCTCACCATCTCCAGCCCACTCAGCACACACACCCTTGAACACCCAACAGAAGTCTCCCCAGCTGGGGGAGGAAATTATTTACTTAAATTGAAGCAGAAAGACTGCCAATATTTAAAAGGATAAAATCAAGTATTAAAAGAACTGTCAGAAAGACAAAACAACTGCTATTAATAACTAATTTTATAGTGTTTGATCCAGTTGATAATTTTTTTCAGAAAAGCTTTGCAAGTCAGGTTACTATAACCAGCATGCTTAATTAAGAAAATTTAGAAATAATATACCACAATGCATTGATAACTCTGTGGGCTGGAAAGGGGACTTCCTAGTCTTGAGAAAATCAGGGAACTATGACACAATATTAGGGTGTAAAATTACTTTATAGGTCCCATTGTTGCTGAGGACTCTCAAGATGTTTTACCAGAGCATCTATGAACTATACCAGAGCTTTTGGAGCAGTGATGTGCATTTCCTTTTCCTGAGGTTCCTTAAATCTGTATTACTCAGCTGCAAACCCCAGAAAAGTCATGTGTCCCAGTCTGCATTCCCCATGAGCCTAATGACTGCAAATAAAGAGAAACTTACTCTGAAGTAAAACTCTTCATTCCATTTAGGGTTCAGTGTCTGTAAAACAAACAACATTTACATATTAACGTTTCTGGTGTGCAATTATAAAAACAAACGTGCAATTGATAGTTTTCTACGGAAAAAGAAAGAAAGACATGTAATAAATGAAATTGAAAAATATATTGCCATCTAGAAATTCTCTATTGAGTAAACCAAATGTGGGAGGACAATTGAGTCAGATGATGCTAAAATAGACATTAAATATAAATAGAATTTGATGATTAAAAGATAAATCATTGAGAATCTATAGAAATAAACCTGAAGACATGTAATTCTCAATATTCATTTAAACCCAGGTAAAAAAAATAAAAGTATTTTTAAAACACTAAGGTAACTTTAGGGGTACAAAAATATGCTCAGATTTTTACTGTGAAATAAACAGAAAAAATTAAAAAAAAGAAAACCCCAAAACAAAAAGGTTATTCCTTGGAATAGGTAAGATATTCTTCCAATCTTCTCCCAGCCCAAGGATTTGAATTTTAACAACCTGACTAAAATGCACAGAATAAATGTGCATACAGACTGCAAGCTGAAGTGAGCTCAAGCATGACATCATAAACTGATAAAGAGATGAGAACTACAAACAGTCATTTGGACAATTCCAGCTTGGGTAAGTGTAACAACAATTGGACAATATGTCCAATGTTTTGTGCTCATGCCAAATCATTCCCTCATGCTCTCACACAGCAGAGATTTATGGGCAGAGCTGACAGGAAAAATTGGCTTCACACCCACAACAATTCTGTTCTAGCAGAGAAGGGGAATCTTGGCTGTTTCTCTTACTCCTTGCTATGGATCCAACAGATTCCTCATGAGCAGGACATGGGGGCTGACTACACTGCATCTCTCTACAAACTGGGAATACAGGACTCATGGCAGAGCAGCAAATACTCCCTGAAAGAAAAGACAGCTGTAAAGGACAGGTGAATCAGTGAGGGGAAGGGCAGGGATGGGCTTGTGCGCAGGGAGAAACTTTCAGCTCTTTTCCTGAAGGAGTACAATGTATGCAGTAAAACATCAATTCAAATAGTGCAGTAAGGAAAACAATTTTACATTTTAAACACTTGTATTCAGAAAACGCTACTGCTGTTGGCTAGAGAGGGCACACACCATTTACCAAAGAAAGAATGGCTTCACACTGGTTTTGAGGGCACTACTGCCCATTGATAATGCATTAATTTCCCAGAGCTCAGGGAAATCTGAAGGACGAGGCAGCAGAGTCTTTGGTAAATGCCGGGTAACTCACAGAAATTCCTCCCACCTTTGCAGGTGCCACTCAGTGCAAACATCTGAGTGCCAGCAAAGAAGGAACTGCAGCAATAGCTCCAAACAGGACATGAGCAGGGAAACAACAACAAAAACTCAACCTCAAAGGACAAGTGTCCGGGAGTCAAACTGAGCTCCACCTTCCTTTGCTACTCAAAAAGGGTTTCCAACCTCCACAGAAAAGGAGCATACGGAGAGAAATGATGCTCCTGAACACTGCAGCTCAATGGGGAGACTCAGAGATGGAAAACTGTTTTTAATTTCCATATGGGAAAGGTAGAAGTGTTTGGTGAAGAACCTGAAGGAACTGGGTAATCTTCATGTGAACTCTTAAATTCCAGCAGGCATTTAAAGAACACACTGACCACACTACATGGTCAGAAAGCAGCAAACAGCAAATCCAGCTTTCACTCCTTCAGAGAGCCTTTTCAGCAGGGCTTACCAAAAGCTCCAAAATGAAGCACAAAGCATTCATCAAACCTTACAGCTGGATTAACCATGGAGGGAGACAAAGTGAAACAAAAAGCCTCAGAAACTCCACCCAGGTAGGTCATGGCACATGAAGCTGACACTCTTCAGTAGCTGTATTTTTTCAGAGTAAGAAAATGATGTGCACTGAACCCCTCTGGCTGTAATAAAACACTTCCAGAGGCACAGTCCAGCTGTGCAGCAGGACACAGATCACACAATGGCACAGCTCAAAAAGGGGACACTGCAGCTCCTGTGTTCCCAAAAGCACTCCTGCCAGGCAGTGCTGCACAAAGTTTCCAAAACGGAGGAGAAAAACGAAAACTTGGGAAGGGTTAGACACAGAGCTGAAGGAGTAACTGCCAGTCATTAATTCCTCGGATTCACTGTACTCAGTGTTTCTTTATTCGTGATTTTAACTCAAAATTGAGATATGCTAATGATGTTTGCTGTTTATAAAACAGGATTGCAACTTGCTCAGGGAGAACTCTGCCTTGAGAAGAAATGTAAAAATTCAAAGCAGACATGACCAGCTAGAACTTCCCAACATATGAGTTAATACCACTGTGACAGAAATGACTGAGAATGTCTGGGCTTTAACTGACAGTGAGAAGAAACAGTGAAAATCAGCAGATGCAGCTCTGCAAATGAAACAAGCACCAACAGCTAACCAGGAAGTCTTTGAAAAATCCCTTTTCCACATCAAACATGTCCTGGTTCTGGGACAGCTCTGCTTGGATCTTCCTCACCTCCAGGACTGCACATTGGCTTTCTCATGACACCCAGTGTCCTGATTTCAGAACCACATCATTCTAGTTTGTGTTTTCAATAACAAAATTCTCTTCATTATTCTGTTTTGCAGCAATGATTTCAGCTGAACCCCTGGTGAGTCCAAATACTTCCACAAAAAATGACAACTCATTATTTTCCCTTATTTTTCATATAGCTTCTGACTAGTTTCCTCTCTGCCACCAGTGCCAGCAAAAGAAAAAAAAAAATCCTTAAAAAAATCTTAGAGTCCTGGTAATGACAAATATCCCTTGGTGGAATTCTGTTTGTGCCAACTAAAAATTAAGGAATGAAATAAAACTCAAAATAAAATAAATAAATAAACTCAAATGAAACTTTTTGTTTCTAATTAAAAATGTAAGAAGTCCCGGGCTTTCCTTACAGCATAGTTTCTGTCATCTGGTTATTTTAAATTCCCGTATTAGGAAAATAATTTGAAAATGGAAATTTTGAACAGAATGATCATTTTTGCTAGAAGTTGGATAAATTATAATTAAAGCAGAATTTCTCAGTCCTTTATTTCAGCCATGTCTTTCAAAGAAATATGAATTTGATAAAAGAACCTGTGAATGGTGCAGTGGGATCTGATAAGCCAAGCTTCAGGGAACAACATGCAGCATGCTGGGTGCTGTGTCCAGGCCAGACACACTGAGGTGCAGACACCTGTTCTGACTGTGGTTTGGAGAAAGCCACATTCCACTACATACATGTACGTAATGATTTTAATTAGTGCTGCATTTTGCTATACAATTGTGTTCCGGTGTTCTCAATCCTTCCAAAGTCAAGCAATTCCAAAGAGTATATACATACCTTTTTGATAGTTTTTGTCTGCACAAGGGCAAGTTCTCTGTTCTCATCTGCTACGTACAAGGAAAGTTTCACGTATGGGTCACTGCAAAAGAAGACAGCAGATTTAATGGCCTACAATTGCACAGCCAGAGAGCACTGCAGAAGGAATGTGTCATTTAACTGGGTAACAACAGCACCTCCAAAACGTCTGGTGCCACTGTGTTCAGGGAAAGCTCAGAACTCTGGTAAGCTACTGCCACAGTGACTATGTGTGTCTGAAGGTGCTCAGTGAAACCCTGCCATGACAGCAGAGATCATCTCTGCAGCTCTGGCCCTGCTGGGTACAACATCTCTGCTCCCAGCAGCTCCTGCCCACAGGCCTGCCCCTGGCACCCCACTGAAACCACCCAGGGAACGTGGCAGCTCTGGGCTTTCAAGAGCCTGCCTACAACTAAGCCCTGGAGGCTGACAGCAAGCTCTCTGGAGCACTGGTTATAATTGTTCTGAACCATAAAACCAAGCTGTGAGCAGCAGCAGTGATTCACACCGGCAGGGCACAGAGCTCAGCTCCAGTGGAAGCTGCTCCTGTCCATGGCACAGGGTGCCACTGGATGCTCTCAAAGGCCCCATCCCATGCAAACCATTCCATGGCTCTGTGCTCTAGCCTGGGACAAAGAGCATCCTGCAGGAACAGAGCTTCACCCACTATAGTGTCAGGAGCACTGCAGCAGAGCCTCTGCCTGAAGGGAGGAAATGGCTGCTGGAGTAAATCCAGGAGCCTGAGCTGCCCTGCTGCTTCCCTCTCAAGGCTGCAGCACACTCAGCTGCAGGATGATCCAAGACTCAACAAGAGGGCACTCACAATACCACCAGCCACTCAGATTCATCAACCAGGTCATTCCATGCTGATGCTTTTTGATTTTAAGGAACTATTTTGTGACAGCATCACTACAGAACAATCAGCACTTGCATGTTTATTATACTGGCTGCTCCATGTGTTGAATATAAAGTGCCATAAGGGTGGAAGCAAGAATAAACAAGACATCTTGTTAGACTGATTATTCCTATCAGTAGATGCACATAAATGTATCTGCTTCAACTGCAGCTATGTTCAGAATTAAGCAGCAAGGCTTAGAAGAAAGCAGAGCATCATTGTGATTATAAAGAAATGTTGATGCTGCTTTGAATTGCTTGATGTACTGTGCTAATATTTACAGTTATCCTCCCAGATCTGGGTTATCAGTTTATACCTGGGCAATGCTGTTTTCAGGAACCCTTACAAATACTGTAATTTTTTAGTGCTAAAATACCCTGGATGAACATTCTGTCTGTAGAAAATGAAAACTCTGAAAGTGGCAATGATTATTTTAAAAATCTACTTCTATTTTTAAAAAGTAGAGAATAATGAAGCTTATTACCAGTTTCAGTAAGAAATCTGCCTTTGCTGAACTAAAAGCAGGCCAGAGTGGGTCAGACTGAGCTGTGCCAAGCTCTTGGTGCTGAAGGTAAAGCTGGAGTTTACCCAAAGGACTGGATATTTGAGACTGTTTACTTACATGCATTTGTTTACCTAAAACCAACACGAAGCTGGTTGGAGACTGCAGCCCAAGGAAGCTGATACTGAGTGCCAGAGTGGAGCTGTCTCAAGCAGCCCTGCACTGCAGCCTCTTGCTGTGCCCCCAGTTTGCCAACCCAGGGCACAGAGCCTGCACAGAACTCGGCATAGGAGGGGCCATGAGGAACACAGGGCATCCTTCACTCACACACCTCTCCACCTGCCCTTACAGCAGCTCCTGGTGACTAAAATGCACTAATTAATATTCAAACTCAAAGCATTGCAAAGCTTTTAACAAATTCTTACTTGGAACCAAATAAGCAGTGTAACTTGCAAGGGAGCAGCTCCAGGTGAGCCCCAGTGCTTGGGTCCAGCTCTGCAGGTAACACAAGCAGGGCTCCTGGGAAAATGAAACAAGTACACAGGAAAATAGCACAGACCCGCTGAGACTCCCTGGGGAGCAGACACTGCAACTGAACTCAGTGGAGAAGGAATCACAGAATGGGCAAAGAATGGAAGAAGGCAGAATGCCAATTCAGAATATAACTAGAGCAGCAAAACAAACTAACTGGGATCCCAGAGAACAGACACTACACGTCAAAGCAGCAGCAGAAACACTGAGAGAACTTTACAGTGGTTAATTATACCCTGAAAACCCAGCTAACAGCAAGTATTCCAGATAAATGTGCCATCTTTGCAAGGGAAAATCAGTACCAACATGATTGATATGTTAGATAAAAACATGAAAATCAGTAAAACTGAGGAAAACTTGCAAAAGAACGGAACATCACTAAAAGTCACTGGAAAACCCAACCACAAATTGGAATTAAATAGACAAAGTGACAAGCAGTAAAGTGCTCCTTGCTTTTTAAATGATTAAAAGCACCAAATCTTGTCTATCCAAACATGACTGGCCAAAACCTAAAGAGAACATCAGCACCTGCCAAGATCAGGAGAACCTTCAAGCTCATAGCAGTTCTCTGAAGAATAAAAAGGAATCCTAAGAAAGTGATGCTAATAATGAAAGTTATGTTAATCATAATCACAAGTTAGTACAAAGACAGTTTGGCACAACAACAGCCATCAAAACAATGTGAGCTTAAGAAATCCTTTTCCTGACCTCTGGAATGCCTCAGACATCCAGATTTAGCTATTTGCCATGGTTTTGTCAACTTGCAGAATTTGTAATTTTCTTAAAGCTCAACTGCAGATACATAATTATCATCTTTCACTTGAATCTCAATGTGAAAAGGCAAGCTTCCAGCTCTTCTGGAGGACAACAAAAGCTCTGATGACCTAAAAACTCTAGCAAAAAAAAAATCTCAAGTAAGATCAGCCTCCTTTAAAAATCCCATTACTTTGGAGCGGTGTGAAACTGGGACTCGTGAGCAGTGTCCCATTTGCTCCCTTGAGTCTGCAATCACATTTGCTCTACACTTTTCAAACAGTTTTGAAAGTAAGTCTCAAACTACCTTCTGCCAGTGACATGATGCATTATTTACTTATTTTAAGCTCCAAAAGAAGGGGGTGGAGAGCTCAGGCACATGTGAAAGAACAATGGAAATATTAAGGCCTACATGGCTCTATTTTTATTTTAAAAGCTGAAACCGCCTCCCCGCATCTAAAATTTAGTAACACTTGTTATGCAAGTGCGTGAATGCCAGGCTTGTCACATGCAGGCAAACTTTGCATTTCAAAATAGCCTGACTGGTTCTCTTTGGAACAGTCTTGCACAAGATAATTAATTTTGCTTCTGTAAGAAACACAGAGCATTCCCTTTGTGCTGCCACTTTTCTGCCTCACATATGTGAAAGAGCTGATCAACAGCTCCTGTAATTCTGGCTACAGAAATGCCAACACACGCCAACATGAAGGCAGAGGAGCCTCTTCCTCCAAGTCACATCTCAATCCGATTCCTCCCCTGCTCCTGAGGGAACCACTCTGGCTCTGAGTTCATGTTCATCCATGCCCTCTTCCCCCTCACTCCATCCAAGCTGCCTGCTCTCCCCAGGCAGGTGTACACAGAACATCCTCACTGAGCCCCTAAGGCACGTGTCTCCCTGTGCTCCTGCCCCAGACAATGTTCCAACAGCCCCCAAATAGCCCCTTGAGATTTCTGTCAGAGCAGCACCAGCCCTCATGCTCTCCTCCCCACGGGGCTGGGGCGGCTGGGGCTCTGCCTTTGCCAGCCTGG
>VRYO01000476.1:219331-247602 GCA_009812075.1 Sialia sialis
GTGGCTGGGGCTCTGCCTTTGCCAGCCTGGGGTGGCTGGGGCTCTGCCTTTGCCTGCTTTGGGGTCCCTCCCCGTGGGCAGCTACAGAGGTGCCCAGGGGCTGCTCTGCACACACTGGGAAATCTGCAGGCTGTGCTGCTGGAAATACACTGCTCTTACAGACAACACACCTTCCAAACCACCACGTGCAATGCACACCATCCTCAAAAACATTAATCTCAAGGAGTCTCCACATAATTATGGGAGCCTCAGGGATGGAAAGAAGGTTATGCTTGACAAGAGGAAATTCTGTGAACCTGAAAATGTTTTCAGAATCATTTTAAACACACTTAGAAGAACTGTCTGTGCATGCACTTAGTGGAGCTTGAAAAGTTGCAAAATTCTTTTTTAATTCCAATGTTTTGCTTAGTCACTTTTAGATTCAAAGAGATGAGGGATACAAACTGCTAAACTATGCATCATTAAAGAAGATTAGAATTACAAGGAGATACTTGTAACCAATTTTATGGAGAACAGTAAAACAATGCTCTAAGGCAGAAGCTCTCACAGTCACTATCATTTTATCCCAATAGCCATTCCCCTGGTGACTTTCTCCATTCCTGCACAGCAAGAAGGAAGAAGTACAATACGAATACACAGCAAATACAAGGAACGCTCCAGAGCACACTGGCTGTGTTTGCTCCCTGGTTTTATTCTAGCACGAGCCTTTCTGCCTGTACTAACATCCATTTAGAGTTTTTCTCAAAGAGAAGCAAGATTCTGACCTCGCTGTCATGCAAGTCTCGTGCCCTGTGACTCAAGCTAAGCACGAAGTGTCCAATCACACAAGGATAAAGAACACCAGCTTCTGGAAAGAAAACAAAGCCTTACCTTCCCCTTCACACAAAGCCAAACTTGCAATCCACTGTGGCCAAGCATCTCCAATCTCACTGCTCCATACCAAATGCCAGAGTCATTTCACAGAGCTACCATGTCCCTGCTGCTGCTTTACTGCACAAAGAAGGCTCACACTACTTCTGACTCTACAAGAAACGTAGCAAGGCTTTACCAAAGAGCTGCTAGAGATAATGACTCACATCCTAGACGGCTGCAAAGAAGTGCCTGTGGGTGAAAAAAGGAGGTAAAAATTCTACCTCCAAGCCCACCTCCAGTGTCTCCACCTTCCCTTACCATGTTATGTTCTAATAAAGGGTAGCAAGATGGGTTCCTTTTGTATTCTTGCTCTCTTGGAAGTCTTCCAAAGGATAAAGGATATTTTAATCTTCCAAAACAGATGGAAGTGTAAATATGGCGTTTTTTCCTCCCTGAGGCCATTTTTTTTTTTTTTTGCAAAGGTTAAATGAACGCTCTAACAGAATATGCATACATCAGCCCCTGAAGCTGAAGGGCTGATGTATGCATAGATCTTGCTATGCCATTTCACACTCCCAAAATATCTTAACAAGTTCCAAAATCCAGTGGGGGTGGGAAAGGAGCAAGAGAACCCCACGACACGTGGCTTTAGGAGAGAAAAGCTCAGCACAGCAGTTCTGCCTTAAATATTTAGGATCAAAAGGTTTTCTTCAGATGATTTTATTGGCATGCCCCTTTTTTCTTTCAAAGATACCAGATTCAGGTAAACTCACAGATCACAGCAGATAAGAGGCAGGTAGGAAAGCTGAATACAGAAGATTCCTTAAGTAACAAGAAACATTTGACGTTTCTGTATTTGCACAAAGAAATCGCTCAGTGGCAAATTTATCTGATGAGAATTATTTTCTACAATGACATTATAACCGTCAGTAATTATTACCAAGTCCTCTTATTAAGCAGCAGGACCACATCCTCGAATAAGCAGTATTTCTCCATTTACAGCTCCTGAAATATATACCCAGTGCATCCTAAAGAACAGAAATGCAAAAATGGGTACAAATCCGCTCATTTTGGTGAAGAACCTGAGAGCCTGATGCTCGAAAGCCAGCGGGTACCAGCCGGCAGTGGAAGCTGCAGGAGCTCTCTGGGGCCCTCTGGTGCCCGGCACAGCCCGGGGCAGAGCTCCAACAGCCTCAGCAGGGACAGGGACACACCGATACCTGTGCCCATACCGTGCAGCCCCACATTCACTGCACACACCTGTGTGAGCAGTGACACCAGTGCTCACAGATCAGACTATCTGTTATCCAGCACGTTTCTGCTGAGCAGCCTTCCATCTCTTCCATGCCAGCTCCTTCTGCACTGGCCACACAGCTCAGCCAAGTCCTTGTCTCCCTGTCCCAGCCAGGGCTTCTTCCAGGTAAGCCCGGAGCATTTGCCATGGGGGAAGCTCTGCTCATGCCATTCCTGGGCTGTTCACCAGGTGCCCCGGCACTTTTGGAAACTGCTTTCGGAAAACCATGGGCTCTGCCTGTGTGGGGCCACTCCCCTGCTGCCCAGGCTCTGCACCCAGCAGTGACTGTGCTCATCTCAACACGTGCCCAGGCTGCCCTCTGCACCCACAGCTTTTGTGGGAACACACTTAACTCCACAGGGCAACCACGAGCGCTTGCTGAGCAGTGCAGATGCTGCTCCCGCATTCCCAAGTCCAGCTGGGGCAGAGGAAGCTCTCAGCTGGTTTCTTTCCCTTCCCACACTGTTAATAACATTTCATTTCCACTACACTAGAAAAACTTCCATTGCCAATGAGCTAGGAAGAGAAAAAAGCAACAACAGAGTATGAACTCTCTCCTACTTGAGCAAGTGCCCTCCAGTCAGGTGGCTCTGGGAATTCAGTCACAGCTCTGCTCCACCTCCCCAGGCCAGGATGCACACAGCACGCTGCCTCTGGCGCACACAAGTGCTGAGGAGGCAGGTCATTTGAAGAGGCATTCAGGTTGTTTTTTTTAATGGTTTGAATAATTGATGAAAGTGACTCCCTTCAATGGGTTTGTCTCTGCTCCTCAGGGGAGCCATCAGTCCAGCAGGGGGACAGGCTGTGAGCCAGCTCCAAGGCAGTACCACATGCTGGAGGATACAGCTCCAGGGGAACTTTCTGCAGCACTTCAAATCATATGTATCCTAACTCAAAGTGGACTAGAAACAGTGCACAAGGTAAACACCTGCCATCTCTGTCATCTGCAAAGCTCTCCTCCCATCACGAACCACAGTGACAGGACACACGTGAATTAAAAATTCAGCCACACTCCAAGCAGCCTTGCTCATAACAGGGGAATTCAGCATGACCTGGAGCCTGCCTTCCCCAGCTCCATCATGGATCCTGGACACATGAAATCAAACCAGAAAATGCTTTTCAGAAAAGAGCAGGTAAAAGCAACAAACCCATAACAAACTCTTATGCCATTAGAAGTACAGCTCCCTGACAATGAAAAACACCTGCAATTTTAACTGAAAAGCACTTTATATTTTCAACTTCCAGACAGCCCTAATTTTCACTCATTTCATGCTTTAGAAAGCAAAATACAGTAGCTAAGGCACCCCATCAGCTGTACCTTTATGGGATGCACACAGTCCAAGTTCAGCCAGTACCTGGATTCTTGTATGAAAGTTATTAACACATTGCAATTAAGAAGTTGCCAGGAAATTAAAAGGAAATAAATGTCAAACATTCACACATGCAAGCAGATACTAAATAGACAAAATCCCAGTCTGCAGTATCTGCTCACCATCAGTACATATCACAGACTTGTAATCTTACAAAATACAAAGCAAATTATAAACTACATACAAAACAAAATAGAAAGCAGGTTACAGACCCCCACTTACCTCTACACTAACCAGCCTCTTATGCCCACCTGCACTGCAGCTCTGAGGATGAAATGCCCCACATTTACCCATCACCTGGGGGTGCTCACAGTTACTAATTCACTCTATGTTCTAATTACCTTGCAACCCAATTCCAGAATTGCTGAACTGTTAGGAGAGTCACTGGAAGCTGTGAGGTTGGAAACCCCTCTAAGATCAATGAGTTCACACAATTCCATGTCCCCAAGTGCTACCCCTGAATGGCCTTTAAATGGCTCCAGGGCTGGGCAGCCCTTCTGGCAAACACATTTTCCCTAATACCCAACCTGAACCTCTCCTGCCACAACTGGGTCCCTTTCCCCTTGTCCTGCCCCCTGTCCCCTGGAAGCAGAGCCTGACCCCACCAGGCAGCACGTTCCTGTCAGGCTGCTGTGGAGAGCAAGGTGGTTCCCCCTGAGTGTCCTTACTTGCTGCTAAAATGATTTCCTAAGTCAGAAAGAATCCCTAAAAAGCAAACTCAAGAGCACTGTCTCCAGTTTCTCCAGTGCTCTACACTGCTAAGAGACTTTGCTTAGATTTAATCAAGAAGGAAATGGCTTTCAGACTGTGCAAGCCCACAGGCAGTGTTTTATCGTGGTGAAGTTGATTAAAAAGGCTCGGGAGAACCCACTGAGATGTAGTTAATCTCCCACAGTTGGGCAGGAACACTAACTGTCCTGCCCCAGTCTGGAGCCCTGCACAGCTCCAGCACTCAGAGGCACAGGAGCTGCAGCTCTGCAATACACACGTGTTTTAAACTCTACATTAACTCTTTTGAAAGACTAAAACCAATTTAAAAACACATGTAGGCAATACGCTTTTAACTCTCTGCTTTTATGGAAATCCTACTGACTTGAAACCTATTTCCCTAAAATATGTTAAGGGCCAAACCAACAGGATTCAGTACAAATTACACTTGGATTTAGCTTCAAGCATTTTGAAAGGTAAAAGTCATGTTGCTTATGGTCAGCATCAAAAACTGTTCTTCAAAACAACACATCTGGAGAAAGAAAATACCAAAGCTTTGGCATACCATATTCTGCATACAGCTACTGAACGAACGCTTGCTGCAAATTGCACCCAAAACACTGAAGTTGATCAAACCTTTTAATTGCTGCTTTCATGTAGTTTTAAGCTGGATACACAAGTTAATGAACAATTTGTAAGCATCATTAAAGAAATACAGGAAAACCCACAGGGAAGCTCATTTATACATTAAGAAATTAGTCACTTCAGTAAAAGCTAAAATTGGATACCACTAATTTCAAACTGATAAAACCCTTCCAAGTAGATTGGAACATTTGCAGCAGAGCGTTTTGTCATGCTTAGGCTTAAGAGAGCAGCAATGTCAAGGTGGAATTAAGCTTCAGAAAAAGAAAATGACTGTGCTGGGGTTCACTTCAGCTTCAGCAGCAGCCTGTCCCCCAGCTCTTACCTGGTTTGTCACCAGCCCAGGCTTTGAGCTGCTGCTGCTGTGCCCGCAGAGCAGAGGGCAGGAGGGGCAGGGGCTGGTCCCCCAGCTCTTACCTGGTTTGTTCTGCAAGCCCAGGCTTTGAGCTGCTGCTGTGCTCTCACAGAAGGGCAGGGCTGCAGAAATGGCTGTGCCAGGGGCACCCAGCAGCTGCAGGAATGGCTGTGCCAGGGGCACCCAGCAGCTGCAGGAATGGCTGTGCCAGGGGCACCCAGCAGCTGCAGGAATGGCTGCACCCTCCCAGCTGATCCCAGACCCTCCAAGCTGATCGTGTCCCAAGGAGCAGGCATGCACAACACCCACCTGGCTCCAAAGATGTCCTTCTTGGCCAGGTCAATGCCAGAAACCACCTTCACCCTGAGGATGCGAGACTGCTCCTGTGACAAAACAGAAAGGGTTTTAGTGTGTGCACTGTAGGGAATTCTGACAGCAACAAGAGGTTTGCAGAGAGCATGAGTCTCTCCTAGGGAGGATCTGGAAAAGAACCTCCTCTTGGAAGGCTTATCATGAGGAGTATTTGAGTCCAGTCAGAGCTGTTAACAGTTCAATAAAGACTAAGAGTAGATAACACTAATAACATCACAGCAATAATACTGCAACAATAATAGCAATAAAAGTACAAGAGTATTTGCTGAACAGGGCCATTGCACATCCTAAGTGATCCACATGCCACAGATTCATTCTGCATTGACACTAAAGCTCTTCAAACAAGGGAAATTATTGATAACATTTTAGTAATGAAAGATGTCCAGGGTGCACGGTTAAAAAGAAATCCATAAAATCAAATTTTTAAGCCTGTCTCACTACCTTGGTGTACATGGAGAGCTCCAATCAGCCTTCACTGACAGACAGCAAGTCCTGCAATGCACACCACTGGAGCATCAGCCTGATGTTCAGTTTATCACTTCATTACATGAAGCCCTGAGGAACATCACTAAAAATGGCCTTTTTCTACTTTTTTGTTTTTCACCCTGTCTGACTAACACAGAGGCCACCAGAATAAAACCTGGAAAGTCTCGTACAGAAACAGGTTCTGCAGTCCCCCATATCAGAGATACCTTCTCTCCTCTGATAAGGCTCCCAGAGCTGCAAGATCCTGGATTCAATTACAGTAACTTGACACCCCCTTCCTTGAAGCCTGGGCAGAAAACAATGACACTTTCCCACAGGTTTCTCCCGGTCTGTTTGCTTTAGGCAGCTGCGAGCCAGACACAGCTTTGTCAGCTGTCTTGGCACCGATTTTGTGACTGTGAGGAAGGTCAGGACCAGCTCCAAAGTAAAGCCAGAGCTGGCAGCCCAACTCATCCCTCTGGAAGGACACAGGACACGGGATCAGAAAAGAACAGAAGCACTGAACCTGTCTGCAGGGCAGGTTCCACCCTGGCACATGTCCTGCAGTGAAACAACACTTGAGACCAAAATCCTTCCTGTAAACCTGGCCTGTGGTATTTTCCTCAGCAGCACGGAACACTGCAAGGTACTTTCTAATTAGGGAACAGGATTTTTTCCCCCAAAAGAGCCCAAAGCTTACCCGAGAGGTGAACAAAACAGCACGTGGAAAAGAACAATTCAATGGACTCGCATTAGTGGATATTGAAGTTTTTTCCTACATACCATATGCCTGATTTTGGAGCAGTTTTAATATTCAAAAGGCAATGAACTCATAAATTGTGATCAAGAGAATTCCTTCAATAAGAGGAGACAGCATAGAAAAACTCGAGGTCCCACTACCAGAGGATCCAGAACAGAGTTTTGCAAGCTACAAAAGATGATGTTCCAAATGATCCAAACAGATTCTCAAAAACACACCTTAAAGGTCACTTTAACGTGCTCCCTCCTGTGAGGAGGCTCTCAGCCTCTCCTCAATATTCCAATTTAACAAGCAGAACAAGTGTTTTTGCAAATGTTTGTTCTGACTTTCATATACACAAGATATGCATACATACAATGCTTAATAGTTAAACCACCTCCTCAGTGATGAGGTCTACCATTTGTGCCATATGCACTAACTTTTGCCATCCTTGGATGGCAGTTTCTTCCTTTATCTCCCAAATGTACTGTGTCTAGGTAAAAAAAGGAGTTAAATTATTTCAGCAACAGGTGATCTCACCTCATTGTCCATCAAAAAAATCAGATAAAGGATTGCTTGGCTGGGCAGAGCCTGAAACTCACAGAGTACCAATTACCTGATGCTGATTTCCACCCAGCCCTCTCTGAAAAGGCTGTACAAGAAAATTAAGATTTTGGTTGGTTTTGTCATAAACCCAGGGCACAACGACAGACATCACTAACCACACAAATTCTGTGCGAGAAGACCCAGGATCCAAAGCCCAAATAATAACGTGATCCCCAGCACAAGCAGAGAATGGCATAAGGAGCCAGACTGGGAGGATTAAGAAGTGAGGCTGAAGGTAACAAACAGGCAGCTGGAGTCCTCACTGTGAGCAGAGCAGGGAAGCAAGGCTGATCAGAGACACAGAACAGCTCTGTGGGACTCCAGACAAGGAACCAGGTGCAGGATCGATGCTCCCTGGGGAAAGTTCCGGGCAGGGAGAGCCTCCTCCAGCAGGGGCTGAGCCACCACAGACACCCTTCCCCAAGCATCAGCTGCAAAATGCAAGTGGATAAGGGACAGGTCCCTCCCTGGAGCAAGATGCCTCTTGTGGGGACTCTAAAAAACCCTGGCTTAATTAGCCTGGCTGCACTTTAAACAGCAAAGAGATGCCAGAAGCAATGGTGTAACCCTGAGTTCTCCCACATGGACTGACACTGCTGAGCACAAGCTCACACTCAAACTGTCCAGACCACATCCTGATCCACACAAAGCTGCAGAGCACAATTCACTGGCTGCTAAATACCCAGTAAGTATCTGACCCAAAGACTTCCATCAGTGATCAACCACCTAACATTCTTGAAGAGCAATTTCCCAAACAAACTCCCATTTTCTGGCAAAAGTATCCAACATACCTTCGAGTCAGCAAGCAATGGAGGCAACTGCACACCACAGGACACAATTTTGGGACACTCTTCCCTCCTCCTGCACTCAAGAGCCCAGCATCCACCCTCATCTGCTTATCAAGCTGCCCCATCCTTCCATGAGCAGCCAAATTTCCTCCTTGCAACATCACAGAGAGCGGGAGGCAGGAAATGGCTGGGAACAGTTAAGGGGAGACAAGGCTTCAGAAGTCACTTGCCACTTGAGTTGCCTTTTGCCAAGGAAGAATCTTTGGTTCTGCTCAGAGCTGAAATTACATAGCAGAAAGAAATACTTGTCTGGTGATGAGACTGAACTGTATTCACCTTCTGTGCAGGAAGTGAACACCTGACTGCAATTCTGCATTCCACTCAGTTCCCTGTTTTGTAAAGCACACATCCTCAGCTGCCCTTTGAAGCACAGTTCAAAACAGAAGTTCAGCTCACCCCACAGACATTTTTCTATCCTATTTCAACCTTGCCTGGAGCACACTGAGCCTGGAAGGGGCTCAGATGCTGCCACCTCCTACCCAGGGTGGCTCCTGCTTCCAGAGGCCAGGCTGTGCTTGTGCAGCCCCAGAGCTGATGCTGCAGTTCCAGTACAGCATTCACAGAGCACAAGTGGAATTCCAAGCAGTCTCCTGAGCACTGTGATTCAATGCAGCAGTGAGGCTGTGTGTGCAGTGGGGAATGCAGTGGAGCTGCCCCCAAACCCAGCCTCTCCAGCAGCTGCAGCCTGCGCTCAGGCCTGGTTACCAAATTGGTTAGCTATTAGTGCTGAGCTCCACTGCACCTCACGTGTCCACACTAACTTCTGCTTTGTCCAATCATTAACGTGAAGTTTACATCCTCCTGCCTTCCCAAAACATGTCAAAGGTTACAGAGTTCTCCTCTTTGCTGAAGGATAACCTTTACACAGGTTGTGTTCTCCTAGCTGCAGTTCACAGAGCCATTGCAGAGCACTCTGCTTATTTAGGTGGAACCAAGCTGTGGAACTGAAAGTCTATTATAGACCAAAACCCAGACTTCATCAACAGTGAACAAACTCAACTCACCTCAGAGAAGATGAAGGAAAACAGATGTATTTGCGGATTTAAGAGACTTGCATGTATATTCATCTTGATGATTCACATTTTAATTACTTGTTAAACACACCACATTCACTTTCTCCAGTTGCTCTGGAAAGCCAAGTAATTTCTACGACCAATTAAAACACTCACATAAAGAAAACTTATGAAGTCCTGCCCTTGGATTAACAAAATACCCTGGAGCTGGAGAGTTTAGAGAAGAGTTGTGACAGCAGAAGAGAAGGAACACGGGTCAGAATGTCCTGAGCTGCCTTCTCCCCCACAGGCAGGGTGAAATGCTGCCGTTCAAAGGCTGATCCAGGAGACACAGCTCAGCCAGCACCAGCTAACCCACACAGGTACAAGCAGCCCAAGGAGCTCTGGAACACACGTGTGTATGTTCAGAATGCACACAAAGGAGCCGCAGCAATGCAGCCACAGACAATCCCATGACATGCAGCGTACGCACCAGAGAGCAGCTAACAATCGATGGCGGTACAAAATTAGAAGTCTGACTCGTTTAAATGCACAGACAAGTGTGAAAGGCACCAGGGCTGGATCAATACAAAGCAATATTTGAACAGCTGTCACGCAGAGCAGGAAGATCAGGCGTTTAAGGTGTTTTTCCAGAGGCACACAAAGCACCTGCGAGCGGAAGAACCCAGGCTGGGCAGGCTGAGGAGTGCCCTGTTTCTGAGCTGTGTGTGGGATGCCAGGCAGCACACCCCAGGGTCACACAGAGCTGCACTTACCGCAGAGGCTGCGAGAGCTCACCAGCACCGCCGCTCAGCCACCTCCCCGCACGCGGAAGCGCGGCCAGGAGGAGGCAATAAATGGCCATCACCACGGCAACCGGGGGAAAGGCCGGCCGGCTTGGCTTTCACCTGCACAGCTTCACCTGAGCACGCTGGGGGAGTGTTGCTTGGGTTCACTTGGGCTTTTTTCCCTGCTCTGTGCTGAGACATTTGTGATCCCAAGCCACGATAGGCGCCAGCGAGGTAAATTTCCACTGAGTGCGAGGAGAGAAACCAGATCCCACTGGAATGTTACCTGCACCTAGAGACTCTGTGAATCCGGTTTCATCCACTGAGCACCTCAGCCCCAGTTTTATTATATCTCCAAGTTTGCAAAACATAACCTACTAAAAAAGATAACAGGTCTTTAACTTAGTGTTTTGGTGGCAAAACAAATCCAAATGGAAAAGACAACAAACCTTTAATTCGATGTTTTAACTGTGGCACTTCTGGTTTCCTGGATGGACACACAGCCAGAGAACTCGGTGTGCCACACACACAGTCACCCAAACACACACTGCTCGTAATTCTCCCCATTTGCAGGGGAAAATCAATCAGAATCTGCAGCTCCAAAGCAAAATCAAGCATGTGTCATGTACCCAAGGGCCAGTGTTGGCCATAGCAAGCCTAATAACCATGTTAGGCTTCTCCTAAATCTCCTAGTGACTGAAAGCAAGCTCAGTGGCAGAAGAGCTGATTGTTACTTTGATTTGGTGGATTAAACCAATCCACATATGGCTGAGTGAAAAAACGTGCTTCAGGAAGCTACTCCACATCACCCTCCTGCAGCGAGTATTCCCAAATTGCTTTATCCTGTTCCCTAACACCAAAGTGTGCTGGCAGCCCAGCAGGGAGAATCCAAGTGGAGTGCCCTGTATGGGGGCTGTCACCACCACCCCCAGGGAAACCGCTCCATCTCTGAGGACATCACAGGGACTTCTGAAAGCCACAGCAACAGAATGGGGTAAATCTCACTATAATTCTTGCAATATCTTACTAATCTTGAATTTGTCAGTGGCAATTTTGCCAACAGTGTTTGATAAAATCTCAGTTGTGCAATGCAAACGAAACCATGCACCAAGGCTATGACCCAAATCTCCACTCTCCTCTGCAAGTTCAGCACAGAAAACAAACTGAAAAGGTCACTTGGTTACAATTCATCTGGCTCAAGCAGGGACATTTAAATCTCCTTTCAGCTTCACCACAAGCAGCCTAGGAAGCCAGTTCAGAACTGTGTCCTTGCATGTGTTCAACACACTCCTCCTCACCAAATCCAAGAGTAAATCAAACTGTTCTTCACTACAGGATGCAATGTGGTTGTAAAAACCCCATTATTTTCTCCACAGACTGCACAATTAGAGCAACTAAAGCTAAAAGCTTTGGGAGAAAAGAAGGCTATGCAGTTTGGGTCATAAAGACCCTCCTAGCTACAATGCACTGGTCAGTTCATGGAGCACGCTTGGTCCTCAGAGCAGTCCTGGCCAAGCCAGGGCTCTCACACAGCAGGAATCATCAGATGAAGCAAACACCAGTAAGGTGACTTTGGAGAACTGTGGTATGCATAAGTTCATACAACAGAAAATTAGCAAATGTTTTTACAAGGGTGATTCAGGTCCTGTTTCAGACCTCTCAAGAAGGAGACTATATTCGTGTTTTCCTTGGCTGCTGCACTCAGCTGAAGGAACCAGGCACAGGTTTGTCTTGGTCTTAGAGGGACAGCACAAGGATGCCTCTCTTGCACAGAGCCAAAGCAGCAGAAAGGAGCACACAGAACTGAAGGAGCAAGTGAGAAGCCACACACAGGAGTGTGCACGGGACCAAAGCCACAGCTCAGTGACAGCACAGGGGACAGGAGTGCACAGCATTAACAGCAATCCAACAAGGGCTGCTGCCTCCTGCCAGTCTGCTCACACATTTTTACTATGTGTTTTTAAAAACTGAGTGCTCCAAGTGAACTGAGATGTGTTTTTATAGAGAGCCACTGAACTCCGTGCAGTTAGATATACTTGAGCAATTTTAGCAAGGGTGTTGAAGCAGGCCACTGTGAGCTTTGGAAATACCTAAGAGGATGCAAAAGAACTTCCATCCAATGGACCTGCCATACTGCACAGGACTTTTTTCTCCTTATTTAACTTCCAGACCTATTTATATCACTAAAATAATTCATGTGAGTGAAACACTGTTTTCTGCACCCCCTTATTGACTGAACTCTCCAGTGGCTCCTGCAGCAATCACAGAATCACTGCAGCTGGGTGAGACCCCCAAAATAACCAAGTCCAACCTCCAGTGGATACCACAATGCCCCCAAACACCCTGAGGGCAGGAGGGTGTATTTGCTGAATCATCTCTACACACCACGCATTTATAGTCTAGGAAATTCTCTTTCCAAAGGAGAAAATCTGCTTTTCTTCAGACAGCACAAGAGAAGTATTACATCTTTGGTGGGAGCAGAGAAAAAGAAAAGCATTTGATACCTGTTGTTAAAAACCTGAACAAAGCTTTGACTATGAATAACTGGTGCATTTGCAGCAATCTGTGACCTGACAGTGACTCTCCTGTATGGACTTAGATTTAAAAATTAAAAGGACCCAAAAAAATCACCCTGAGACCACATCCAATCTTGATACTGCATGACAGACCAGGACCAATATGATCTGGATCCAAACTGAACATTTACTGTGAATTTCAATAGAAAATTCCTAAAGAAAAGTCTGGCAGAACTTGTCCATCCCTCTGGGGATACAGAAACCTGACCTGACTGATTAAAACATCAAGGTTTTATTTAAACAAGTATCCCACTTCCTGAAAACACAAACTACCATAAAGCAAAGGAATGATGATTCTCTGTAGCACACTGGCCCTTGCACTGGCAAAACAACAAGGCAGGTTGGTTTAATTTCAAATCCTCATTATCCTCAGGTCAGGGTCCAGCAGCACTTCAGAGGTGACTAGGTGAGAGAGACACTGGAAATCCATGTCCCAGAGGATGTCTGACAGCCCCATCCAGTAACAAGAAAGCTCTGAATTCCCAGTTAGCAGCCTGCAGAAAGGACCCACAGAAGTCCTTGCTTCCAAAGCAGCTGATCTAGCACAACACAACCTAGCACTAAATCAACCTCTGATGCACTTCTATTTTAATTCTTTTTTTACAAAACCATTTAACATCTTGAACTGGCATTTTTTGATCTCGTGAAATGCTCTAGGCCCTTAACATTCAAACTTTGAAAAGTGAAAAAATTACACTTTACACTTCATACAATCCTCTTCATTTTTCCTATGTGAAATGGCACACAATCCCCGTGTAACACTGTATTTTAGACTGCCAGTTGCCGCAAAAATCCCCTGATTTATCCAAAACCTCCATGGGCATGCAGCAGACATACCCACTCCCTGCCTGAATCCAGTAGCAATGTTACCGTGGTTAATGATATTCCCAGCTCAGGGCCAGGCTGGGCAGGGCTCAGAGCAACCTGCTGCAGTGGAAGGTGTCACAGAGCAAGCAAAGATCCTGCATCAAACAGGGAGGTTGAGCTGCACTCACTCCAGTAGCCCAGCCAGTTGCCAACAGATCACACAAACATGTTTATGTAACCACAATCTATATCCTTGTTAGATATTTAATGATTCCAGACCATAAAGCAGCAGTGGCTGCACTGTTTAATGACAAAACACACATTCAATAAAAGCGTAATCCAACAATAAACTGTGATTGGAGGCTCATTTCTAACCCAGATAACTGCAGGGATCTATTCTACAGCACACACCCATGGCCCAGAGCTGCACTGCTGCCTGTCCCACCTGAGGGAGATGGGACAGGGAGCTGCTCAAGCAGCCTTGGCTGGAAAAGCCTTGAGAGCAGGAAAACGACACCAAAGACACGGAAATGCCAGTGCAGCTCTTCCAAGCCTCACAAACGCAAGGCTCAGGTAGCCTGGCTGGCAGACATGTTTGCCAGAGGGAGGAGCTGCCTGGTTCCACTGCAGTTCCTTTGGGGCAGCAGAACCCACAAGTCACCTCTCCCCACAGCCCATGCCGTGCCTCAGGTGAGGCAGTGCTCCTGTCACTGCTCTGGACAAATGGATTGACTTGTGCCTCACTGGGCACAGGGTGCTGGGGCAGACAGTCTGAGGGAGGTGCCTTGGCTCACACTGCTCCTAATTCCTGTGGCTCACAGCCTGGCATCTGCAGGGAACTCAGCCTGTACTTTCCATTCTTTAGCTGTTCTAACAGCTTACCTGCAGTAGCTTTAGCTCAGAGCAGAAGCTGGGAATGTTTTCACAGAGACACTTCATTTTCTGACACACTTTGATTTGCTGCATGAATCATCCCATTATCCAACCAGAAATTAAATTAGATCTTCCAGCTCTTGCTGTAGTTAATAATTAATGTTACTGTACGGGTTTCCAACCTCCCCTGATGAAAAAATTCTTCCAAACACATTAATATTTCAGTGAGTGGTACTGCCAGTCACTCCAGCACTTCACTCCTTTGGCTTGTCCATCTTGATCAAGTCCTTTTTTCAGAAGAATAACAAGTCATAGTCTCTAGCAGTATCTCCTATCCATTAAGGCTTTGCTCAGGAATTTCTCATTTGGGGGAAGAATCCCTCCACTACAGCCTGTGCCCAGATCAGGGGAGAAAAACCAGCCACTCAAACAGTGAAAAGGCCAAGTCAGCGGGGAAGGGATTGCTTTTGCATCCTGCTTGTAGTCCTGCTGTTTCCAACCTACTTGCACACCATGTTCTGCCTCCTTCTCCCCCTTCCTCTCCTCCTCCCTTTACAAACACAGACTTGACTCTTTCTGTTCATTCTGAGGATTTATTTGGCACATAAATGGATAGCCTAGGGCTAGCAGGCTCTTCCACATGACAACTGTGGTGCCTCACAAAGAGCAAGAAAACTGTTCAGTTACTAATCCAGGCTAAAGGCTCACTAGATTTGGGCAATTGAGCAGGAGCAAACACAGCCCCTCCTGGCAGGAAGGACAAATCCCACAGTGGAATTCTTCACTTCTTCTCCTGTGCATCCACTGACATACACGGATATGTTATCAACAGCCAAAGATGAGGAAAGAATGTAAGGTGCTATGAAAAATAACTGGAGTAAAAGAATATGCCCAATGCAGAGAATGAGTAATTCAGCTGCAAAAATCCTCTCCTCTGCATACATGCACTAAAGGTGCTTTTCAAGATGAATAACGTAGGCACTATCTTACTTTCAAGGCATTTTTTTCCTTTTAATGGGATATGCTTGTCTTTTACACACTGTAAAAGAACAGACTCTAAAGAAAAACAAACACAGTGACAGCGAGTGCTTTTTTGGTTTCTATCAGTAATTTCTGCATACATATTGATGGAAGGCTTGGAAGGGTTTTAGGGGGTTGGAGTGTTGCTTGTATTAATTGTTGGATTTGGGGTGGCTGTTTTGGTTTTTAGTTGCATTAATTGTTTATGGGGAATTCCTTCAGAATTTGTGAAATTCTATCAATAAATAGCTTGTTCCCAGACCAAGCTCAGAGGTTAGCTCAGTCACTTGTTCCCAAAATGGTACTTGACACTGGCTAGACTAAGAACACTCATTAAAACATTCACCACTCATTATCTAAAACAAAGGCTGCACTTTGTGTCCTGCCAGGCATTCTGGATGCAAACTGGGGCTCCATGCCCCAAACAAAAGGCATATTCAGAACCCATGTTTTGCAATAGGTCAGTCATTCAGCATGCCAGAGCAGGACCTTGTCCCAGGGGAGCACAGATGCATGTTCCTCAAAGAGGCAGAACAGGAAGGGAGCAGAGGGCACCGCAGTGCAAGTTACAGGCAGTACATCAGCTTCCACAGCAACCAGCTGTGCGAAGAAATGACTCCTCTACCTGCTCATTCCTGAGCCTGGATCACTGCTGCCTGCAGACATGAGGAGGGACACACAGGGCTGGATGCTCCTCATACCACCAGGACTTTCAGAGAGTGGCATCGTTTCAGCTCAGACACCTCCCAACTTGCCCACAGCCCACAGTTTTCCCAAGTAATTGCCTGAATGTGAAAGGGTAATTTTTATTTAATCAGAGTGCTGGCCAGCCCAGCAGACACCTTCACTGGCACACAAAACCAATGCAATTTGGTACTATCTTCTGATCCAAAGAGCCAATACTCCTGCATCCAGAGCAGCAAAGTGCTCTCTCTTCCAACACTCTCAGCTCTCAAACAGTCATCTGGACATCTTTCCTTATCCAGCCTTCCATAAAAACTACAAGTGAGGTTAGAAAACTGTAAAAACCAGTAAATCAATGTACTCCCTGTCCTATGCCATCATGTACCTCCTGCCTCTAATGCACCTCCCAAGCACTGAAAGCATCCATGGAATACCAGGAAGGAGAGGAGGAAGGAGACTTTCTCCATGAAAAAGCTTTTCTGAGGTGATCACAGTGCAGGCTGTCCTCTGTCTCAATTACCCACCGTCCTGTCTTTTTATGTGACTGGAAGACTTGAGATTTCCCAGAAAGAAAAATCTCCTCAGTGTCATTGACACAGTAAGGATGTTCCAGTCTGAGCAGCATCACTCCAAGGACTGACACATTAATGGCCAGTTAGTCAGTGGAGAAGGGCTTAAACCTCCCCTGCAAACTGCAGGGAGTACCACCTCTGTCTGGAAAGACACAAAGAGCACAGACTGCAGAGACCAGGGATGAAATCCAAACATCAAGAACTGCCCCCAGGGTGGGCACAAGCCCCTCACAGCAAAGACCACCAAGCTGGCCCTTCAGCCTCTGCCTGCTCCTGAGTTTAATACTGAGCCCCAGAGACACAAGTGAAGAAACAAGGGGCAGCAGAACTGAGACCACCAACCATACCCACAGGAAACATGTGACCCAGGTGAATATCAGAGACAGGAAATCAGGAAGCTCTGCTAAGAGCTGTGAACAGCTTTTATCACTCTGAGGTCCTGGATTTTTGGACATGGCACACTCAGGGAGCACAAACACACACAGCATGTTCCTCCTGACGAGCTGTCTCCCCCACACAACATGTCTGGACCAAAGGCCAGCTGTGGGCAGCAGGAGTTCCTGCCAGCTCTGGCCTCCAGGACAGGGACAGCAGCAGGAGATGCCCTGGGGAGCCACCCAGAGCCTGTGTGACCTCCTGATGGCAGCTACCTCAGGTCACACATCCAGCAACACCTGGGTGACAACCCTGCTGTCCACCAGCCCTGACATGTGATTCCAGGCTGGGGGATCAGCTACTGCACTGCCTCACCTTCCTAGTAAACACCAGGAGATGTCGAGTGCTAAACCACCAACATCAGCCAGTTTCCACAGCAACAGTGAGCAATGACACAGAGCTGCTGTAGCACATTCCAGCCTTACCAAAGGCTATCAATCTGTGCAAGGACACCGGGCTGGGGACCCAACTTCACTTCCTAAACACCACAGTCTGGGGTCCCCACACAGAGGGGACCAATAGCAGCGAGTGCTTTGTGATTCCCTCAGCAGGCACAGCTGCAGCAGCCACTGCAGCATTCACCCTTGACCTCCCTCTCACACAGAACATGCTTTCTGTCCAAGTAGTGGGAATCTGAAACAACTTCACCCCCGCAGGGCACAGACACTCAGAGCTGCTGGGAGCCCTGCAGCAGCCTGGCCCAGAGCACAGGTACCTGCACTGTGCAACAGCTGATCATCTCTCACAGCAGTGAAATCAAAGAACACAAATGCACATACAAGTAGCTTGGAACTGAACTGAGCAGACCCAAATTAAAATTACAGCAGCACAAGGCATTAGAGGTAAATTCTCATGATGTCAGCAGACTGAAAAAACCACTCAGGGTTTTGCTAAATCAATTCGAGCAGTGTTAAGAGGCATTTCTTTAACAACAATGTCAATCGAAGCAGTGACCAAAGCTGTGACTGAAATGTTTTAAAATATGCACTAGTTCCAAGCTGAATTTTGGACAACGTTCTAAGGAAACAACAGGCAGGCATGAGATATGAGGAAGTCGCCACAAGACTTGAAAACACATTAACTACAAACTGCAGCATCTTAACTCTGCAGACTTTGAGGCCAGTCACCGCTTCCAAAGGGGCTCTGGTAGGATCCTGCACTGGGAACATGCAGGAACATGGTGACAAATGACCTGGCCCTAACCACTTCGCACAGTCTGGTTTATAATGTTTGACTTTCAAACTACAACAGAAACTAGTTGAGACAAAACCAAACCTTGACTGTGTGACTTGATTTGGCACAACCTCTAGTACAGCTGCAGGATGTCCCTGAAAAAACAACTCTCTCCTAGAGAGCCAGGGGGTCTGCTGGCCTTTGCTGCACCCACCTGTCCCATTCTGGGGTTCCAGAGTGGCACAGCCACCCCCCCTGGGATGCAGCCGGCCCCTAAACAGGGATAAGTGAAATCTCAGCCTCAACTCAGGGCAGGAGAATGCACATGTTCTTTATCATGCTAATTAGAACACAGAATGAGAATGCAATGAGGATAACCTACTTTGTAGAAAAAAAAAGTTTGGAGAGCAAATCCATTCAGGTTCACGGCCCATTATCTCTCCTAAAGGCCCACAGCCAGCCCTGGCTAACAGAGCTTCAGGCAGCACTGACACTATCAGGACCCAGGAGTGTCACAGCATTGCCAGGGAAAAGCACAGAGCAAGGCTCCTTCCCACAGGGAACAGAAAGGAGAATGCCTCCCGGGGGCGGGTAGCAGGAGTGGTGTCATTCACACACACTCCAGCCCAGGCATGCACAGAAATTTACCTGACCCTGAGCACTGAATGTTTTTATACGGACACTGGGAATAAGGAGTAAAATAGCAAATTTCTAAACTTGACCAGAAGTTTGGTCCCTGACACAAACCAAACGGCCAGCAAGGATAAATACCCAAACGTGAGCCTCCACCACTCATCCAGAACCAGCACAGGCTGTGCCAGGAACGTGCCCCTCAGTGTGGCACGCAGCCCCAGAGCTGCCCAAGCCCCGACTCCAGGGGCTGGGCAGTTCTGCACCTCAAGTGCCCACCCACCCACTGGGATGGGTGTAAACTTCACATGTGCCTTTCCCCCACTTCTGTTAAAATGCAGTCTTAGTGCTGAAGTGAGGCAGGGAGGTGTTCCTGCAACCCTGAACACTAAACAGTGACACCATTACTACAGCTATAAAATGGAGCTGCATGTAAGCAAAATCTGTCCAAGAGGGAGAATTTTCAAGTTCTTTCAGCCCAACTGTTACAATGTCCAAGGCAACATTTTATAATGCATCAAACTATACCAAGAGCAGAGGTTAGAGAAGCGAGTCCATTGCTCATCCCTGCACAGCAAAGCTGTTGCTTTGTTAATGAGGCTGAATCAGCACAAGAACAAAGCCCAGATACTTTTGTCCACAGACCACTTCTCCCTCTCACCACAAACAGCAGCAATAGTCAATTCCAGAAATGTTTAAAGAAAAGTTAAAAACGCCACTTGCTTATTAGGGAATCCATCCATTTAACAATTCTCATATGACTACAGATGAGCTGCTTTTAGACAAACTCATCAGACTTTATCAGGGTCAGGATTCCAGCCAAAGCTCTGGATTCACGAGACCCACAATTTCACAGCTCACAGCCATCAAAGAGCAGGTGCCCTCCCCTCACACACAGCCTCTGCCACCACCCAGCAGCTGATGCCACGTACCTATGACTTCCACCACCTTTGCAGAAGTTACTGCGATTACACAGCCCCACAAAGACACAGGACACTGTCTGTAGATCTGTACTGGGCCATGCGCGTACAAGAGAAAGCAGCTTCTCTCTTTCAGCAGTGCAAATCCACTGGAATTTGTGTGGGCTACTCCAGAAGCCATCACCCTCAACTCCTGCTCTAGCAGAGGGTGCAGGTACAACTGAACTGTCCAGTGATCAACGACTGAGACCAGCACCAGCTGAAGCTCATGAGCACATCTCAAACACTCAACTCCCGCTGCTCTAGCAGAGGGTGCAGGTACAACTGAACTGTCCGGTGATCAACCACTGAGACCAGCACCAGCTGAAGGTCCTCAGCACAAATTAAAAACCAGCACCAGCTAACGGTCCTTAGCACATTTCCAACATCAGCACCAGCTGAAGGTCCTCAGCACAAATTAAAACCCAGCACCAGCTAACGGTCCTTAGCACATTTCAAACATCAGCACCAGCTGAAGGTCCTCAGCACAAATTAAAAACCAGCACCAGCTAACGGTCCTTAGCACATTTCAAACACCAGCACCAGCTGAAGGTCCTCAGCACAAATTAAAAACCAGCACCAGCTAACGGTCCTTAGCATATCATACACACCCATCTGTGCCACAAGGGTCCACTGCTAAGGAGGCAGGCACCCCATAAATCCATAAACCATTTTAATAAATCAGATTAAAGTACCTCTGATGGGAGCAGCCAGTAGAGCTCCATTTCCAGGCACTGTCTCCATCACCCATAGTGTCAGCTTGGCCTCCTCTCTCCCACCCCAGATCCCAGCATTTTTGTGCACATGGCTTCCAGAGCAGCATGCTCCAAAACCTTCCATGCAGTGCCAGAAGAGGCCAAGAGCAGGTTTTCCCCACCACACCAGTTTCCAAACAGACCACCCATGAGGGAGTCATGCCAGGACACCCTCTCCTGCACACTGCTCGTCACTCCCATCCTCACAAAGGCCCACCATGAATTCAGAGTGATTATCTACATAACATAAAGACGCTAAAATACAGTCAGACTTTGAACTGCTTTCAATTAAAACCAACACAGATTACAGAACATACTTTCCACCCTCAAGCCAGGATTATTCAACCGCAGGATGTGCCAAAGGAGAGCGGACTGCACGGCTGTGCTCCCCGTTCCAAACTGTTCTGCTCCTCTCCAGCAGACAAACTACATGGGAACAGGAAAACCTGACTTGAGCTGGCAGGACGCCAACACAGCCACACTGATCCGTGCAGGGAGACACAAAAATAAATGCTGTGGCTCAATGGCAAAGCCCAACTCATTCATGGAGTGATTCCTCAGAATAACCAGAGTTCCTAAATCCTAGAAATCAGGATTCTGACAAATACCTACAGCCTGCCAGCATACAGGAATTATGGTCAAATGGAGGGAGGAAAGAAAATGAACAATTACAAATACACACACTGAGTCTGTTGCCCAGTCAAGAGATCACCTGGCAGACATAATACATCTCAATTAATTCCATAATCCATCTCAGAAGTCAAGTTTCAGGATTTCTTTTGTTGGGGCTTTGAGTTGTTTTCATAGGTTGGTTTATTTTTTACTAATTTAATGGCAATTAGCATACAGGCCTGTGCAATTTAGCCACATCTCTTATTTTAAAATTAATTACTAGTCCTCTACAGAAAACAATCCCTTTCCTAAGGATTTGGTTTTCTTCCTTCCTCCTAGCAGAGGAAAGGCAAGGACACTGGGAGCAGGGAAGGGAACACTCTGGCATTAGAAACTGGGCAGCTGAAGAAGCCCATGCTGGAAAAAGCTGCAACTGTGTTAAACACTTGTGCAAGCCCCAGCTGTAGTCCCAGGTAAACCCTAGCAGGCGTTGGTACTGACGAGCAGCAGCTCCAGCCCTGAGCACAGCAGCAGTAAAACAACATTCCTTCCTGCCAGTGCTGGAGGTAGGAGTCACCTAGCCCACATTCCTAGCCAGCTTACCCAAAATAACAGTGTACACAAGATTGCACCGCACTTCTCCCCCAAAGGGGACACAGCTGCCCAGCAGCACTTCCACTGCTGCAGTAAAACCCTCCTGTTCAACACCATGAAATGTTTCAGGGGAAGTAGCAGTGAAAGCAAAAGATGGAGAAATTTATGGAAGTTACTGAGATTTCTCTGTACAATACGAATACCAAAATTTAATTGTCATTAAATCAAGCTACTTCTGCTCATTGTTATCACATGCACAACTTTCTGTTGACTGAAGCTGTTGGATGATCCAGTTCTCACTGCTATTACAAGGCCTGGAAGTTTCCAGCTTGCTCAGAAAATCCCAGTTTACATTGCACAGAGTTTAATTGAGCAAAGGTCTTGGTCCAATCCAATCTTCTGGGACTGAGAAGCTGTCAATTCAGCCCAATCCAGCAGAAATCAGTGAGCTGCACCCACAGCACCATCTCTGGATCCTACAGCACCTGTGCAGGCAGCCCACCTCAGAGCAGGAGCTATGTTTGGTTCAGAGCGATAAATATTCTATCTCACAGAACCTTTCACTGGCTGGAGACACAGCACCAGCCGAGAAGCTGTAGGGGTGAATTGTTCCCACAACACCCTAAGATGTAACACTGACTCTCTTCTGCTAGATAAGCTCACTGGCACTCACACACGCTGGTGATATTTTCAAAACAAAACACAGAAAATCTCGTCAGAGATTTGTGAAGCGTAACTCCAGCACAAGCTGTGCCCGGGGGAGGTGCCCGCTCACCAGCAGGTGTGGGGCTCACGGTCCATGTTTACTTGCCAGGAAAATGGCCCCTGCGCAGAGCAGAGGAAAAGCAAGTTGCCATTTGCCATCACGCAGCGCCCTCCAGCGGCCAGCCCTTCCCTCAGGGGGCTGCCAAAGGCAGAATCGCGGGCTGCACCACCTGCATTCCACCCTCAGAGCACACGACAACGGCCAGGGCAGACAGAGCCATCTCGGAATGGGGGATAGCTAAAACTAACATTCCTCACCTCCCTCAGACCCTCGTCTTAATACAAGCCTCCTTAAATGGCTCTACATTCATTTTATAATAAAGCTGGAATTTACTTAGTGTCAGCACTAGTGACCAAAACATGCCAATAACTCTTCAAACGCTGGTTTAAAATGCAGGCTGCTATAAAAATCTATTGACCTCCTAAGAACCACAGGCTGCTTTGATATTCTGCCACACAAGTAGATATGCAAGCCCTGTCATTTATGAAATGCTTCCTTACCTGGACTTTTTAATCATCATTTAAGGCTTACATGCTAGCCCTGAAGCCAGTGCACTTAGAGTCTATAAAAACAATTGAGGGTCAATAAAAGATTCACTACTCTGAATTGCTTATTGCTAAGACGCTGTCAGTGCTGTGACCAAGGGAGGCCCCTCTCACACTCAGATGGCAGCGAGGCTTTTACGTAACCGGAATATCCAGAGCAGAAACAACAGAGCTCTCGTTTCAAGGCTCTTGTTCGGTGGTAGTGACCAAGGGTGCATCTTCTCACGGAACTCAAGGGGTTTTCCACAGAAAGCCTCCAGGTTCAGGTACACAGTGGGCTGGAGCTCATGGAGCCAGGGTGCATCCCTGGGCAGACTGGACCCCCACATTGCCCGTTCCACTCAGAGCTCAGGAGCCACAGTGGCCTCAGGCTGCTTGTCCAGCACATCGGTGCCCTGCTCCTTCACGCAGTGCTCAGTGCTGCTCCAGGAGCCCAGATGGGAGCCACACTATGAAGGGACATGACTCTGGAGCCCTTCCCCAGCACCAGCCCTGCAGGGCTCTGTGGGGACAGCCTGGGCTCAGGAAACACCTCGGGTGAGCAAGCGAGGCACAGCCTCACCACTGAGGCCACACAAAGGAAACACCACCTGATACCGAACTGCAACATCTACAACAGACACTGCCCCAACCACTCAGCACTGCCATTCCTTCCAAACTTTCTGGTTTGCTTCAATGCAAAGCAGAGAATTCCAGCCCTGAACTCCCACTTCACTGCTGTCACCAAGTGCAGGGAGGGAGGGATGGAGGGAAAATCCAGCCCTTTTCCTCCCCGATAAACCCTGCTCATCATGAGCAGCAACATCTTCATCCTGAGGCCTCTGCAGCCCCATCTCATGGAGCTGTTAATGTGACACTCCAGTACTGGGAAGGAGACACCCTCAAGGGAGATCATTCCAGAGCAACAAATCCAGCAGGAACATGTAAACACGAGGCACACAAGCCAGCCTCCCTCCATATGCCTCAGTCTGAAACAGTTTGCACAGACAGACAGCTTATCCACCACAGCAGAAGCAGCACTTCAGCACAGCACCACTGTGGCCAATCTTGGCTGATTCCTCACCCTGATGTCAGATCCAGTACAGGGGAGCCTGTGCTTTACAGGAATTCATCCTGGCCATGGGAACCACCTCCATCTCAACTCAACTGGGCTTCTTTCCCTTTCCCCAAAGTGTGTCTCAGTAAAGTAAAGCACTGCACAGGCTCCTGAAGTCCTGAAATCCTTCAGGATTCATTCCTCAGGCACAAGGCTTTGCACAGCACAAAAGAACTAAGATGAAAGGTTAGTGACTGCAGTGACTACATGCAGAATTATTTATCTTGAGGCATATGGGACTGTATCTCTCACATCGAGATATTTTCAGGAACATAAGATCCTTTTGACAATTTCTAAGGCATGACAAAATGTCATCTCAGTAGGAAGCTTCTAATTCCAATTGACTCAATCACAAGTCACAGAAGTTAAACAGAACTTGAAAAGAGAAGAATGCTGGAACTGCATCTGAGGGAGCAGCCTCGCACAATGCCTTTTTCCCTCTAATTTTTAACCTCTTCTTCCCCTCTAATATTTTAAAGTATAAAAAGACACTCTTCAAGGATCTTTTTTCTGAAGTCCCATTCTTTATTCAAGCAAACAAGATCCAAGGAGCTGCAAGTTTTGCCTCCATCCAAGGACACTGAGAAAGCAAAATATTTGTGGATCTGTGTGGGCAACATTTGACTCTCAAGAAACCCAAACAGAAACAAACAAAAGGTACACTTCACTCACAAGTATCTTCTGCTACAAAGGGCTGCAAGTTCATATACACACTGACATTTAGAGATTGCACAAAAGCATCTAAGCTTCCAGGAGCCTGTACAAATATCATTTCACAGAACTGCAAAGGGGCTGAGGTTGGCACAAGCCTCTGGAGGTCACCTGGCCCACCCCCTGCTTAAGCCAGAGCTGGCTGCCCAGGCCTGTGTCCCCATGGTCCCTAACAGCCCCAAGGATGGAGTTCCAACACCCTCTGGGCAGCCTGGCCCAGTGAAAAACTGCTGGGATATGAATCTGATTTACAACTACTTTAATTAATATAAAACACTTTAGAGTTCAGGTTTACAGGGAGGCTGATCTGTGAACACAGCGTGGTTGGCTCATCCCCTGTGACTCAATGATCCCCAAATCCCCAAGTGTCTGAGAGTGCTTGGGCAAAGGGACAGTGTCCCTGTGGAGGGCAGCCCGTGAAGCACAGCTACCCACAGGGATGGGCGCAGACAGGCAGCACGCAGCCCGGCCTGCTCCACGCCCACCACACACATCAGCTGTGCGAGCAGCAGCGAAGCCTGTGCCTCTGCTCTGGAGCAGACACTGCTGCTTCTCTCTGGAGAGCCACTCAGCAAGTCCAGCTTGCGTGTACATCACTGCATTTTCCAATCAGCAAACGTGCCAGCAGTGGAAGCACTGCACAAGGCCACTCAAAGCCCTCCAAAACCCCTCGACAACAGATCTGCAAACTGCATTTCAAACCCAGGCAGGAACAAAGGAAATTAGTAGGCTGAAGATGTCCACATATGCAACCCAGCCTCTCACAGCTCTCACAGCTAACAGAGCTCTGCTTTCCAAAAAATGATGAGCCAAGTCCAAGCCAATGCTAGTGGGAAGTCATTCCCACACAAGGCAGCATGCAGAGAACTGTCAGCACACCTTCCTCAGCCTCTTGAGCTTTACTAGAGCTTTCCTGCAGCCACCTTCCTGAGAGACCATCCTTCCCCCTCCGTGCTCCTAAACCCATGACTAGTGACTCAACAGCAAGTCAGGCTCTCAGGGTCATGAAACTCCAGCCCAACAGGCTGTGAGTATCACCTGCACCCTTCTCCACGCCACCTCTCCCTCTTCCCTTTTCCCTCTTTCTTCCATCCCATTTCCATTTGTGGACTCCTGCTGTAGTTCTAGATGGTCGCTGCTCTTCCTGAGAAGTGTCCAGCACAGTGCACAGCAAAGCAGGAAACAAAGCACAGACTCCTGTCCCTCAGGCGGTGTGGCTGTGGTCATCACTGCAGCTGTGACATTGGCCGCTGCTCAGAGACCAAACTATTTATTTTCCCAGCAGCTCCTTTTCCAACAGCTTAGTTTTACCTCGGGAGATGAGTGATAAACATATCTCCCTGCCCACTGCTCCACAGGCCAGGTCTCCAGCACCAGCTGGGGCTGAGTATCCTGGCAGGAAGAGCCCCTGCTCTGCCGAGATCCCTCCCTCTGCAAGCCAAGGTGAGAGCAGCCAGCACATTTCTGCCTGTATCCGTTCCTCTTTAGCATTCTGTGCAAGTACCAGCACATATCGAGGCAGAGACAAAAGACACAGCAAGCGCACGCACAACAGGAAAGGCAGCAGCCAAGCTCCAAGGCGATGTTCTCAGCCACCTCCCTGGGTCCTGGCAGGGTGGCCCCAGCTTTCCCTTTTCCTCCCAGATCACACTAGCAAATGTGAGCACAAAAGCATCTCCAGCCAAATGTTTTGGAATGCCATGTTGCCAGTGTCTTTAGCTGTCCCCTAAGGCCGTGCAAGCCCCCAGCAGCCCAGGAGCGGGCAGGGTTCCCGCAGGCCCTCGGCAGCCCCGGAGCAAGCAGGGCCCTGCAGATGGCTCGGCAGTGGGCCCAGCTACCTGCAGGGTCAGGCAATGCACCGGAGCTGGCCAGAGCTGCTTGGGGACAGATGCCAGGCACGGCTGTGCTCACACGAAGGCTTATGGAACAGCCTAGGGAGGAGAAGGCTCTCCTGCGCTGTTGTGCTTGCCATCTGCATCACCCAAGGCTCCTGCAACCCCCTCTCCTCTCCCCTACCTTCACACACACACAGATTTGCAATCACTCCGCTCTCAGCTTTATCATTTAACAACAACAGAATGACACCCCCTCTTACCAAAACACCCACCCTTCCCCAGGAACCTCCTTCCCAATGAGAATTTAACGTTACAGTCATGCAGACTCGGGGCCTCTGAAAGACACCAGGTAAGAAACATTGTCTGTCAGTTTCACACGGCAGAAGATGTTTTTATGTTAGTTTCTTCTACACCACAAACAGACTGACACATCACCCGTTGTGTTCAGCCCCACAAAACCGGAAGCAATACTGTTGCAATTACTATTCACTCCTGTAAAAAGAAAAGCAATACGCGAATACCCTGAAACCACAGCCCAGAAATGCAGCCTTGCCCACTGCTGATGCTCTATGACACTGGCTCCCAAGAAAAGGAGCACCTGACCAAGGCAATGAAACAAAAAGGACATTAAACAAGATTTTTAACATTCACCTGAAGTTAACCGCACTGTTCTCATGCCTGTATGATTTGTTTGGTTCTGCAGAAAACATCGGCCGATAAAGCCGGCACACGGTGACTAGTTATCGCGGGTCCTACCCCGCTTATCGGCTCCATCTGCATTGGGGCCAGGCTGTGTCTGACACAGTACCCGGCGCACCGGCTGCTCCGCTCCGGCTCCGCGGCCGCTCCCTGGGGACACGGGCAGCGCTGCGGGGAGGAGGCGGCGAGGGGCGGCCGCCCCTGCCCGCAGCACCGCCGGCCGTGGCTCTTTGTTCGCCGCCAGCCCGGCCGAGGCACCCGCGGGCTCTGGGCGGCCGCACCTGCCTGGGGTGCGGGCAGCGCTGCCCGGGCCGGGCCGCTCCTGGGCAAGTGACCGCGGCGGGAGGGGCGCGGAGCCCTGAGGGGCGGCCAACGCTCGCCCTCCTGGACCGACCGTCGACCTTTGCCCAGCTCCCGAACCTCAGCCGCGGCTCCTGCCGACGGGCCCCCGGCACACCCCGAACCCAGCCCGTGCGCGCCGACCCACCTCGTCTTCCGAGAGCCCATACACTGGTTCTGCCGCCGCGGTCGCCATGGAGCCGCTCCCGGGCCCGCCGAGCCGCCCACCGCCGCCGCCGCCTCCTCCTGCTGGTGCTGCTGCTTCTACCGCCGCTGGCCCGCGGGCGGCGGAAGGCGCCGGGAGCCAAGCCCGGCGGAAAGGGGCCGGGGGCGGGGCCGCCCGGGGCCGCCCGCGCTGCCGCCGCCGCCGCGGGCCGGGGCTGAGCGCGACCGCAGGGACGGGGAGCGCCGGCAGGGCGGGGAGAGCGCCGGGCCGGCCCAGCGGCGGCGGGCGGGGCGCGGCACAAAGCGCAGGAGGAGCCCCGCTCCGCGCCCGCACCGCCCTGAGGGACGGGCGTGAGGGGGCGCGTGAGGGGCGTGAGGGGGCGCGTGAGGGGCG
>VRYO01000476.1:248520-276135 GCA_009812075.1 Sialia sialis
GGGCGCGTGAGGGGCGCGAGGAGCGGGCGTGAGGGGGGAAGGAATGGGCGCGTGAGGGGGCACGCGGACGGGAGGAAAAAGGGCGGGAAGAAGCGGGCGCGTGAGGGGCGCGAGGAGCGGGCCCGTGGGGCAGGCGCCCCCCAGCGGACGGGAGCGGCAGCGCCGGGCCTGGACTGGAGAGCGCTCCGGGATGTGACCCGTGCGGGACCGGGACTGTCCCGGGATGGCCAGGAGCGCAGCCCCCGCTGCCTGCGCCTCTCCGGAGCAGTCGGAGCTGGTCCCTCACTGTGGCATTTGTCCCCGCGCCATCACGCCTTTTAGGGAAACAAAACACTCTGGGTACTTGGAGCGACTTGTGGGCAAAATCCATCCCGCTTTAGCTCCAAATGAGCTTTTGATTTGTTTTCTGCCTGAGCTGGCTGTGCCCCAGCCGTGCCCCTCCCTGTGCCCAGCTCCGTTCATGATCTCGTGCGGTGCGGTGGTGTTTAAGTGCAGGCTGTTGAGGGAGTTGCATGGCACCTTTGTGCAATGTGTGACCCGGGGCACGTGGGGCTGCTGGCATGGGACACATCTGTCACCACAGCCCAGCACAAGGCAGTTCTGGCACTAAAGGCAGATGCCACTGCCCCTGTGTGCTCAGGTACCTTGTACCTGTTGTGTTCCACGGAGCCGAGCAGAAAGGGACAAAGGAGATCCCTTTTCTGGAGAGATTGCTCAGCAGCCTGCAGGCCATAAAGCGTTTTTCCAGCCTTGCCAAAGCCCTTTAGGGGCAGGAAGGATGTGACCTCTGCCCAGACAGCAGTGCCTCGGAGCTGAGCCCGAGCTGTTAAAGTCCAGCCTGGGCAGACCTCAGCCTTTGTACTAGCCGGGTCCCTCATGCCATAAAGCACACGTGTGCAGCAGGGCAGGGCCAGCAGGGCTTCCCCCGCACCAGCTGTGCTCCGTGCAGCCCATGGTCCAGGCCTCAGGAGCACCAGGCTCGCTCCACAGGCCTCCTGCCAAGGTACAATCAGTTTTATTCCTCTTTGAGCTGAGCTCAGCAGATCACTCCCAACTCTGCGTGTAGCATTGCCCCCCTGCTTTTCACTCACCTGCTTGGTTGCTTTAACAGAAGCATCTCCACCACTTCCCATGCCCTGGATACACGGAAGCCAGGATGTCAGGAGTCCTTTCATTCAGTCCATGAACACATCTCACTTCTTTCTGTGCTGACACCGAGAGTTGGAAACCATCAGGAACCTGGCATGTTTTTATTCCAGGATATTTCTGAAGCACAGAATGAAAAAGAAACAGTTAGTGTAATTCAACAGCTGTCAGTGGACTGCAATCCCAGCATGGTAAAGATGGTGATGTGTGGATACCTCAGAATCCAGATCTTTTCTGCAGCAGTGTGTTCATGTCCCTCTGGAATCACACAGCACCTGGGCAGCTGGTGGTGCACAGTCAGCCAGCATTGCCACCAACAGGTGCTCCCCAGGGGAAAATTCACCTGTAGAGGAACAGAATGAAAACATCTCTGAGGCCAGAGCAGAAAATTAGTGCCACTAACAGCCCAGTTGGATTGCAAAGCTTTAGCATTAAATCCAGGCTGAAGATTACTTGTTTGTTTGCCCGTGCATGTTGCATGCATAATTCCTCTTTGGAATTGTGTTTACAATAATAGGTGGCCCTGGAGAGATGTAATTCATGTGATAATGCTGACATCAGAGATCTCCAGGTGCCGCTCGCATGATTGATAACTGGCCTCTTTATAGAAGCAAGCCCCATGAATTATTTACCATCTTCTGAGCAGAACAGATTTAGTGTGTCAGGCTGGCAATTCCCCGTGCGAGCTGAAGCTCCCTCACCTGGAGGATGCACCCTGTGAGTGCAGCATGTCCTGCACACAGCTGGCCAGGGGCACAGCGTGAAGCAGTGGCTGTGACTGCTTCACCACATGCCCAAAACTGCGGCTACAGAAATGTCACCTGAGCTCTGCTGTGTGTGTCACAGGTGAAACACTGCACGCCCAGCCGTGCCTGCTCCTTGCAGCCCTTCTGCGCTGCCAGAGCTCAGCCATTTCAGTTTTTGTGGCTGTTCTTTGTTCCCCTGCTGGACCTAACTGTACCAACTTTACCCAAATGCTGAGAGATGCTACTTAGGTCACTGTAACATGCCAGCAGAGACACTTTACACTGCAAATCCCTCGTACTTGTAATCATCTACTGACAGCAGCACAAAGAGAATCCAAATAAACCATGATCTTCCCAAATACAGATGGCTTGGATTTGAGAGAATTGGCTTGAACAGATTAATAGAGCCCCGACCTAAGCAGAAAATGCTCTTTAGGAAATGAGCTGGATGCTTCCAGCTCACCAAACAGCATTAGGAGTGCAAACTGCTGCCAGAAGCTGCTCAGAATGACTTGCTTTTTGCTGTTCAATTTACTATTTATTTATTCTCAACAGCTCTGGTGAAATACAAAATGAGAGTGCAGAGGTGAAAATCACCCAGACAGGGCTCCCTTTGGTTTGATGTGGCACCAGCTGCACGTGCAGTTTGGTCATTCCTGTCTTTTAAATGATTATTGTACATCAGTGACTGCCAAGGGGTGTTTAACATGTTCTATTCACATGGTATTACTCATTCCAGTGAACTTAACAAATCATAAAAGTAGTAGTGGCAAGGTACAGATTTCATCTGCTTGGTTCTTCCACCGTGGTTTAAATAAATTCCATTATTTCTGCAGAGGAAGAAATAAAATCTGCATCACACTGGGCCAAAATGAGGCTGTGTACTGGCACACCTTAGCATCATTCAATATTTAATGTTGTTACTTAACAATCCTTTGCAGAAAAAAAGCTTTTCCCACTGCAAAGCTTTTTGCTGGTGATGATTTTTCTCCTTCCTTCTGGAAAAATTTCATAAGAAATGTTAATATTTTATCAGGTTGCTGTTGGAGTAACATAATTGCCTCTGTGTTCTCAGTATATACCTTCCTTGAAGCATTATTGAAATGGCTGGGGGGCTGAGCATGGTTCAGAACACAGAAAACTAGTAAAAGATTAACTGTTTCAGAACATGTCAGTATTTTATAATGTATTATTGAGAATGCCATGGAAAACTCATCAAAGCTGGAAGCCAAATTGAATCAAGCTCCCACAAAACATAAATTTTTAATTGTTGCTCAGTTCCCAGTGACAAGATAACACTGCAGGCCTGAGCAAGAAAGGAAAGGTTAACCCTGGAGCAGTCAGAGAAGCCCTGTGTTTGTGTCAGTAATTTACAGGAAAGGAAAAACCCACATTTTGGGGCTATTTAAAGAGTAATAATAGAATTGCAAGAGGTGTGGTGCCACAAGGCTTTGGGCAGGGGCTGCTAATTGTTCTGGCAGGCCTTTGATGCAGTCAGTGGCCTGTCCAGACAATTCCCTGCAGCTCCCCATCTCCCACAGCATGGAAGTTCTGGATGGTGTGGAAATGGAGGGCCAGGTCCCCAGGGAGCAGTGCTGGCCCAGGGCTTTTTTGCCAGCTCAGTCCTTTACCTGAGCAAGTTTTACGTTGCTTAGCCCCTGAGCAGTCCAAACACCATGAGATTTGTCCTGCAGACTGTTTCTCTCACTTGCATTCCACCTTCTGGGTTAATTCACCTTGGGTTTGTTGGCATGCATGTGGTGCTGAGAATCACATCCCTGGGGAGGACAGCAAAAGAGAGAAAGAGGAGAAATGAAACGACATGAAACCTCAAGCATTTATGGAGGTAACTTTGCTCAGATTTACACTCTGCCAGGCTCACTGAGCAGTGTGACACTCACCTGTCTGGGTGGGTGGCAGGGAGGGAGCTTTCACAGGAGCTTTCACAGCTTCCATGGGAATACCGGTGCTCAGGTGAGTCACAGGGCCTGAGTCAGGCCCAGAGCCTCTAATCTCTGGGGCATCTCCCAAGCAATGCTGTCCCTCCTGTTCCACCACACAACACCACACACCACCATGGGCCACTGCAGGGACAGCTCTCCCTAGTGCTCCCGGGGCTGCTTACCCCCGAGGGAGGAAAAAGCCCCAAACCTAAAAGACTGACTGGGCTAATTAACATTCAGGCTCATCTTGCTTGGTCTCTTGTCTCTGGAACTGGCCAGAGTGGAAAATTACCTCCTTCTCTTGGCCTCTCTATAATTCTATGTAATTTGATTTCTCCTGGTCCTTATATTATGGTGCATAGGGAGGAAGTATCAGCTGTCCATCTTCTGCAGGGATTTGTTCTCTTACAGATCCAAACCCCTCTCCTTCAGCCGCTTTGCTGCTGTGAATCTGCAGCACACCCAGTCCCTCCAAGATGCCCAGCTGTCCTTACCCTGTGAGGCCTTTCCAGCAGTCCATTTCAGTTCTCTCACCCTCTTTTCCACCCCTGTTACAGGGTGGCTCTTTGGGAGTAAGAGCCATGACAAACACAACCCTGAGATAACAGAGCTGCACCTTCCTGTAAAGCATTTTTGGCTGTGGATTTGGTAATGCAGCATTGGGCTACCCCACCAAACTTGGCTTCCTTTGCTCACATCCTGCCAAAGCTGGTGTGGCCCTGAAGAGCTGTCACCACAGCACCCCAACACACCATGGTGGGGTTCTCTGCATGAGCTTGGAGGGCACAATTCCTTGTCCAGGATCCTGCGAGGGTATTTTTGGCTGGCATAGCCCCACTGAAAATCCTTCACCAAAGCTTTCTGGAAGGAAGGGAGAGGTCAGCTCGAGCTCTGGAGTCCTGTCCCTGGGAAGAGGGACACAGCAATTTGGGTCTCATGGAAGTTTTCAGATTGTTGCTTGTATTGCTCATTCTCTGCAGGATTACCAGTAGGGAATTTGCACTGAAATCCCTCTCTGCAGCCCTTTGAGGAGCCCTTGCTGTGTTCAAGCTGGAGAGCTCTGGGAAGGAGCCCAGCTTTTGTAAATCCTCTATCATTCCTGCCTCAAACTGTAATCAGCAGAGGCACCCCACCCGTCCCATTGGAATTCCAAATCATGCATATCTCCTTTCAGGGTGGAGATTTCTCCTGAACTTTGGGTTTCATAACTCCAGTGTTTGGGTTGCAGCTGACAATCGTTTCTCCTGTGTCTGCAGGACACAGAATGGCTTCTCCCGTTCCAAATGCCAAGTGCAGCACAGTAGCTTTGTGGAGGTTTATCCAAGTTAGGACAAGTCCTGCTCCAGGGAGATCTTGGAAGCAGGAGGACAATGTGCTATCCCTACTTCTAACGTCATCTTTCTGAAGGAAAATTCCTTCACTTACATCAAATCCAGACAGCCTCAGGATTTTCCTTCTTGTAGAACTGAAGGCAGGTCCCACCTGGCCATGTCTGAAGGACAAACAGGAGTGATCCCCAAGACGTGTCCTTCAGGTCCTTTAAAGGGTGACAAACACACAATTAATAACAGACTAACTACTTCAGTGGGGCTTGACAAGCAATCTCAACCCCCATCTTTGTTCCTGTCCAAAAGAGAGATGTTTGTATCCCTCTCCCAAAAGCAGCAATAAGCTTTGCCATTTCTGTGCCTTCATTTCAGTTGTGTAAATTCAGACAATTCTGGCAGCTGTTCCTGAAAGCAGCTGCAAGAAGCTTTCAACCATTTCTATACAGGGCTATAAAGATTTGGGAGAAAATGGACTTTTTGTGGTTTCCTTCAGGTGATGTCCCCAAATCAAATAAAATCTTTCAGGAAATACCTGCTCCTTAGTAAAACATGCTCATTAGAAGAAGGAGAATAATGACCTGGAGACCCTGGAAGATCCTTGGGCACAGAAAGCAAGAGCATCCCTTTAAAGGAGTGGAAGATTTGGCTCCAGCTCCACAAAGTGCTTCCCATCAGCTCACACCGAGGCATTTGGATATTCCTGGCCAATGACTTGTTTGGTTCCATTTGGGTTTGTATTGTTTTTGAAACTTTCTGTGCATTCAACTAAAGCAGACTTTCATGGCACAAGTTACTGACTGAACTTCCCAAGGAGCCTTAACCCACAGTGGACAGTGCAGCAATAAAAGTGCAGAATGTTAATGTGAAAGTGTTTCACTGGGATTTCTGAGTGTGACTGCAGTAGGGAAATGAATCTGTTGTCTGTGCTTAGTGAAATTATCTTTATAAACAGTTCATTTGCAGGCTGAGGGGCATACCATGAAAGCAGCCATGTGCAAAACAACCAGAATATTTTCCCTCTATTTTCTTATGCTGTTTGTCTAACTTCAACTCAAGCTGCCCAACATTTCCCCAGAGACTGGAGATGGTTTGGGAAATGCAGCTTCTTTCTCCAAAACACAGATTCCAAATAGTCTAATAATTGAATGCTTAGGATTAAGAGTACAGAGAGTTCTGGTGTGGGAAAAGGAATGCCAGTTGAGAAAATCCATATTCCAGAATGCTCCTGGAGTGCTCAGTGTGTCTGTTGAGGAGCCCAGCGAGGATCTCCCCCCTTGGCTGCAAGCCCCACATGGCACCCTTGGCTCAGCATCCCCTGGCTAGGCAGGCTGGGCTCCACAGAGGAGGGAGGAAGAGAGAACAAACAAAACTGAGCAGAGGGAAACAAGAGGGATTAGTTAGAGGAGAACTGGGAGGAGAGTAGTGAGCAAAAGGCTGAGTGGGAGGAAATCAATCTGAGCTGTAGGCGGCGGGTAAAAGGTACATAAAGCCTTGAAGATGGTACCAGATTAGAGTCTGAGTCAAACACTGAAGCATGAAACAAGTGTACAAAGGGTACCCCAGATTCTTCTCATTCACCAAAAACCTTGGGGAGCTAACCCCTCTGCTGTTACACAAACCCGGTATTCATCAGCAATGCTCAAAGGTGAGTCATGGAGCTGATGCACATATGTGGGGTCAGGGGTGGCACAGGTTCCAAATGTGCCCAGAATATGAGGGAAAAATAGAATGGGATTAAGAATTGTGCAAAAATGTAAAAACTGGATGACTTTGAAAGACCCCACCCTGATAAAGGAGGAATTTGTATGGTTTATTCTTAAAGAGCCAGCTCAGTTCAACCCAGCCAGCCTCTGAGTTACACTCTCAGACATTTTTCCTCAATCTACCACACAGACAGTAGAGACACTTGCCCTGGCACACCAGAAATGGCCAGTGCCAGATTATACAAAACCTGTGATGTTTTCTCTTGCTGTAAAACCTTATCTGCCCCACTATTTATTTCTGTAAGGAGACATTTCTTTACAGCACCCTCTAAACTGCAAGTGGCCATGGGTGAAATTCAGCCCTGACCTGGCTGAACATCATGTGGAGACTGCTCTGGTGCCTCCACGGTCATCTCCATCTGGTGATGAAGAAGAGCCAGAAGGATGCAGTGAGTGGCAGCTCCTCTTGCCAGAAGGCCCTCCAGGTAGCAGCTCAAGCCAAAGGCAGAACAGGCTCTCCAGGGATGGGATCACACAGCTCATGTACTCAAACCACCCTCACAAGAGCAAACTCCTTCTGTGACACAGAAAGATCCAGAGAGAAATCTTCAGCAGCAAGGAAGACAGAGATCAGTCCAATCTGTCAAAAACACCATCTGAGGTTACCTGAGGCTCAGAAGATTGGCATTTCTGTACCAGACAAACATGCTTGGCATTTCTGTTCAGGAGTTCTGAGCACAGGCATTTCTGCCAGCGCTCATGGGGATGGGATGGCAGCACATGGCAGAGGGAAGCTGGGGACAGCACAGCTCCCTCCACACAAGTGAGGCTCCTTGGAGCTTCTCTGGCAAACAACACTGTGCAGGAGTTCTGGGAGCAAGACTAGGAAATGGCAATCAACCAGGAGCTGAATGTGTTATTTATCTGAGGGTACAGGCTGAGCAGCGCAGAGTCAGGAGCAGCTCTCCAGAGATGTGTTAAATTATTCCAGAGGAAGGCTGAGAGCGTGGCATCTGTGTGAGCCTGTGCAGCTACCTTTCTCACTGAGTGGGAGGAGGATTAGTGCAGAGAGAAAAAAGCCACCAGGGAAGGTATTCTGTGTTGTCAAAAGCTTCAGCACGTGTAATTCTGGGGGTGGCTGCACGTCCCTGTGGAGTCCCCACGGATTGCAGAAAGGCTCTGCATCTCCTCATCAGCAGAGCTGGGTGCATCCTCCTGGGCACACACCTATATCAGGAATCTGCTATGGATTTGGTTTGGTCAAAACAAACAGCAGCACTTCTGAAGAAGCTGCACAGATTTAATGCAGATGTGCCTACATCAAGACTGCTGATATTTTTATAGACCAACACACACAAAGCATAAATCACACTGCCCAGCAATCCAGTGCTTGGGCATTTCCACTCTGCTTACTCTGGAGTTTAATCAAACGAATGCTGTCACCATCTAACATCGTTAATTAGCCATTTTAAGTAGTAATGAGGGCTTAAAGTTGGATGAGTGAGTGAATTTCTAGTTAGCTCATGCTTCTCTGCATATTAATTTTAAGTCTTGAATAGAATCATAAAACAGCCTGAGCTGGAAGGAACCCACAGGGATCAGCAAAGTCCAACTTCCAGCTGGCCAGTACAACCTCTCCTTGCCCTCATTCTGTTTCAAATCAATCTTTGCCACAGCTCCACATGAGCTCTGCTCAGTGATTCCTTTTCTGGAATACTTCCCTCTTAATTTCAGGCTTCAAGCCACGTCTATAGGGAACAGCATTTCAGCTTGCACAAAGAACCTTCCTTGGTTCAAAGACCAAAAGAATTTCTTTTTCCTGTCTATGTGGAGCCTGCAAAAGAACCATGTGAGTTATAAGCCAGGAAAATAAGAAAATGAGGTTGTGATAAGTTATGTACATACATATATATGTGGCCACTTTGTTGTAGTGCCATATATATATACATGTATATATATACATCCATGGCTCTTGGAACAGGCCCACTCATGAACATGTTGTATAAAATGACACTGTGAGGTGGTTAAAAGCAGCAACTTCCCCCCAAACAAACTGCCTCACTTCTACATGTCTCTGGTAAAACAGGGATGCTGCTGCATGGTGGATGCTCCCTGTGCATCCTGGGGACAGCTGCCCTGCAGTCCCAGAGCTCTGTGGTCCCATGGCAGGACCTGGCTGCTCAAAAATGGTTCCTCACCTTCCTGAGTGCAGGGAGCATTGCTGGAAATCTGTGCACAGAGCTGGGTGTCCTCCTTGCAAACTGCAAATAACAGTCCACACAACCCTTTGTTCCTTTTGTGTCTCCAGCCTCTGCAGACAGGCTGCCCATGTGGCCAGAGAACGATTGTAGGGCACAAGAATCCATTAGGAGCATCTGCATGCATACCCTGAAGCCACAATCTGTCCTTGTGCTCTTACTTTCTTCTCCTTAATTGTATTCCCTGCCTGCTGGTGTGTGAGGAGCACTTCAGTCACTGGAATCACTTCACTAGGACATATCACTTGGGGCTGCTTCAGAGATGATTTAATCTTGCACAATATTTGAATTTGTAGTACTATTGCTATGTACCTTGCTCTCTCCCTGTGAATGTTCATGGAACTGCAGCTAGGATTGCCTGGCAGACTGGCTGCTCCATCTTTTTGCATGCCAGACAGTCAGGAGAAGAGCAGTGTGCACTATCTGGGATAACATCCCAAAGAAAACGCCTGCACAAAGGGCTCTGAGTAATGTTGTAGTAATTCCTGATCACAGAAGTGCCTTCCGGGAAACATGAGATGGATTCCCTTTTTAAACCACACAGAATAATAGCAGGGGTTTGTTGGTGCTTTAGTCAAGCCAAAATAGATTCCCTTCCCTCAGAAAGTATGAAAGCAGCAAATTACCCCAAATGGGCCTGGTTTTGTGCAGACAACAATGCAAGTCATAAAATCAATAATATCCCAAAACAATTGCCCAGAGCTGAACAATGGGATACACTGGGTGAAAGCTAAGCAGCAATAATGCTCCTTTTTAAGGAAAGACTCATCACAAATCACAGGAGACAGGATGCAGCAAGGAAGAGTGACAGCCAGAAAAGCCTGAATTTTGATTTGTGGCAACACAGACTTCTAGGAAGAGAAAAAAAAAAAAAAAAAAAAAAAGAAATAAACCTTCTACTGTAAACAAAACCAAACAAAAACCCCTAACAGAAACAAACAAAAAAAAACCCCAAGAACACTAACAAAAACCCCAACAAACCACCACAACAAAAAAACAGCCAAACAAATAAAACAAACAAGAAAACAACCAAACAAAACAAGAAAAAGAAGACTTTCTAAGTGTACTCTGATGGGAACATTTCCATGTTCAGAAGGGCCCAGAGACCAGTCTGTGAGCAAAACTCACCTTCCCACTGAAATTCCAAGTGGGAACTGAGAGGGAATGAAGTGCTTGAACTCTGCACAGCTCCAGGACTAAAGCAGTTCAGCTCTTCTGGGGAAAGGAACTTCAGAAAGGAAATCCAGGGAAACAGGCACAGAACTCGGCTCAGTGATGCTCAGCTCCTCAGTTTTATCCTTCATTTCCAAACAGCCCTGCAGGGCCATACTCTGCTGCTCTGGATGTGCCAGTGTACCAGCAGCATTTGTCATTTCAGAGCCATTCCTCCTGCTGCCTGCAGTGCTCCTGAGTGGCAGCATGCAGCTGTAGCGCTGTGAAAGCGTTGTTCTGCAAGGCAGATGTGCTGCAGGAGCCGCAGCAGAGCTGGGAGCGGCAGCTCGCTCCGCAGAGCTCAGCCGGGATTCAGCGGTGTGCTTCCCCATCTGTTGGCAGCAGCAAGGAGTAACACCGCAGCTCCTCGGGAAAACAATCTGGCCTCAGATGGAGCCGAGGGGCCCGTTCTGTGCTCCTCAGAAACATCAGCCCGATTTCACAACCTGGGGAAGAGAGCTGTTCTCCTCGTGGGAAATGTCCCTGCCATGCAGGGAACAACTGCTGTTTCCCTCAGACATGGATCTGCACCGGCTAAGTGTAAAACTAATATTTGGGCTGGGCCATTAGTCACTGTTAAGGGGCCCTTTTATCTCCAGTAAACTCCTTCCTGACAGTGTGTCCCACAAGCCAGGCTTTGCATGCTGCGACCTTGTGAATGATGAATTCAAAGCCAAATGTTCAGTCCTGGACAGAAATTAACATCCTGCACGGAATGGGGATTGTCAAATGCACAAGTAACCTCTGCTGCTTTGTGAAGCCAAAATGTTCCTGATTTTAATTAACTTTGGTTTTATTCTGGTGTGAGGAATTTGAGGCAGGCAGGAAAACAGAAAAGTGCTGAAAGACACAGCTCTGGAACTCAGCATCACATTTTTTGTTTAGGGAAACCAAGTCTCTTTGAACAAGGCTTTTCTGGCACAGGAAAATTGAGTATTGTTGCAGCTGAAAAAGAAACCAAGTGACCTCTCCAGTACCCGCCAGTCCAAAACAAAGACACTTTTAGTATAGAGCAGCAGCCCATCATCACTTTAAGAGACAGAATTTTCCATTTTTTTATATTTAATCAGACCAGTAACCATATCTGTGTTCCACTTGCCCTAAATTGCATTATTTGTGAACAAACATGCATATGGCAGAACGGCACTACTGTCATTCCTACCTATGACCACTTTATCTTTTAATTAATTTATCTGCTTATTAATGAGCAAAACCATCGGTTAGCAATATCACTCCTGCGCATCTCCCAGCTCTCCAGTCCTTCCTCAAAAGGATTTGGGAACCACAAGTCCAATCTTGAGCTTTTAAAAGGCCACAAGGTTAAAATGCTGTAGCCCTCCCAAAGCTCTCTGTAATACTGTAGAGTGCAGTGAATAAGGAGCGATAGAGCAATTCTGTCATTTAGAACAACGCCAGGAGGGAGGTCCCAGCTCCCAGCAGAGCTTCACCGCATCCTTTCCCGGGGCCGGGGCTCGAGCAGGGCGATCCGGAGCAGCCTGGACCGCAGCTCGGCCGCGGGTCGGGGGTCCAACCGCGGCAGGAGGGTCCCGCAGCGGCCAGAGGGTCCCACACCGGCCGGAGGGTCCCACACCGGCTGGGGGGTCCCACACCAGCCGGGGGGTCCCGCAGCGGCCAGAGGGTCCCACACCAGCCGGAGGGTCCCACACCAGCCGGAGGTTCCCGGTGGCCCCGAGCCCGAGCCCGGGCCGGGAGGCGGCGCCGGGAGCGGTCGCTGTGCCGGGCCGGGGCCCCTCCCCTGCTCCCCGCCCGGAGAACCGGGGGAACCCGTCCGGCCGGTCTGGCGGCGCTCGCAGGGAGCCGGGGCCGGCGGGGCTCGGGAGGCGCGGAGCTGGGCCAGAGCCGCGGGCACAGGTGGGGCCGGGGGGCTCCGGCGGGGCAGGGGTGCGGGTTCGGGCTGCGGGATGCGGGGCTCGGGCTGCGGGGCCGCCGTGCCTCCATCACCCCGGGACCTCCAGCTCAGCTCCGCAGGAGCCGCGCTCGGTGCGGGCCGGGGGCCGGGGGTCGGGCAGGGCGCTGCCCCAGCCCGCCCCGCCGCACGGGAGAGGCCGGGGCTGAGCCCGGGCGTACCTGGAACGCCTTCCCTTCCTTTTCCTTCCCAGAACATCACCTGCTCGGGGACCCTGGCGCATAGTTTTGGAGGGTCTCAGCCCTACCCGAATCAGCGTCCCCCTCGCTCCGCGAGGGGATGTGCGGCCGCTGATCGCCCAACTTAGCGCAGTGTCTCCGGTCTGGGAGGCTAAAGAAAGCTCAGGAGTTTGCCGGGAGCTGAGGTAAGGCACGGCACCAGCACAGCTCGCTGTCTGCGGCCTCCCCGAGCCCCCCGGCACTGACTCCAGCCCGGGGCCCTAGGCTGGTTGCCCTGCTCCCGGCTTTTCCCCTATACCTATAAATATGAGAGCAGCCTTCAGGGCTGCGGCGCTATTACTCATTAGTCAGTGTTTATACAGCCAGCAGAGCAGCAATAGGTTTCTGCATTAAGGAACAGTAATTCCGCAACAGAAAATGCTGGACAAGTTACTTGTGAGGTCAGTGACTTGGTGACTTGCTTGGGTAAAAAAAAGAAGAAGAAAAAAAAGGGAATTAAAAATCGGTGTCTTGGTCCTGGTACCTCGCGTTTCGTGCCTATAGCTTAAATAGCATCCCTCCTTGAAGTGGGGATGGAGCTGTGCTAAATGGAGCAGTTAATGGAGCATCTCACCGCTGGCTCGGGTGTCAGCAGGGCTGCCCTGGAAGCGAAGCGCCGGGAGCTGCTGGCAGTGAGTAACAGCGCAGCAGGGCTCTGCTCTCCGGACAGTCTGTCTGTCTCTGGACAGTGGAACCCTGGCACTTGGGGTGGCTGCCCTGAGCCGCGCTGCTGGAGTGCTGCATTAACCCCTCCGAGTGGCTGGGCTGCAGCAGGCTTCCTCAGGTCCTGTTCAGTTGTGGGTTTTGTTCAGTCTTTCTCCTCGAAGCCTGATTTAGAAGTGAGTAGTACCTGGCCATTTTTGAAGTTTTCCTTGTCAGCTTCTGCACTGGTGCTCACTTTAGAGTCTGCTTGCTTTTGTACCTGAACCAGGCCTCTGTTTATCTCTGTGTTAACTTGTAGCTCTCGGAGAGATAATTTTCAGTAATTTCTGAACTGTACACACTTAATTCTGCCATGTAAGACAGCGTGTGACCTTTGCTTGGAGTTTGGGATGGTGAATTCCAAAAACCACTTGCACCAAAGCTATTTTAAAATGAACTGAAATTGATTTCTTTGCTCTCTTGTCGGTGTGGCTGTTGTTTGAGAGCTGAGAGCATGCAGGGCTGCCTGCTCTGAAATGTGAAAGGGGCTTGGTTGGTGTTGTTTCAGATCTGAGAGGTTTTGATGTTCTTCCTGGCCTTGGGCATTGTCAGGCCCCTGTTAAATGAGATGCTTTGTGCAGCTGTAATTGAATGCAGGACGTTGGCCAGGAGCTTCTGAAACCCAAGCCTGGCTCTGTCAGTGACTTACCCGATGGCCTTGGGCAAATCACTTAACCTCTCTGGGTCCCTGCTTGTCGGTTCTCTGAGCTCTGTGACAGCTCTGCTTTTCCAGGATCCCTCTGGAACCAGTGCTGTGTCTTCCCCGGTGTTCTGATATAAACCTGAAATATGTTTAGCGTTTGACAGTTTGACAATTGATGGCGATAGGAAAGACGTGCATTAGGTCTTTCCAAACAGGGTGTGGGTGTTAATGTTTCTGAAATGTCTCTGCCAAGCTCAAGCCACAAGTTTGTCCCGGAGCCCAGAGTCTGACTACTGAACCTCAGGGTGATAGGAGGAATGGCTCCACACAAAGCCCACTGCAGAGCCCAGACAGCTGAGCCTCTGAACTTCGGGGAGAATTCCAGCTTCGGGTGGGTGCTCTGGGGAGGCTGCACCCTCCTGGTACCTCAGCTGATGGGAAGAGGATAACACACAGCCGGGAGTTCAGGACAAGAGGAGGCTGTGCCCTCCAAACCTGGAGAGAAATTCCACACGTGTACCCCAGAGGACTCTCCCTTTGTCTGAATAAAGCTGCAGGACTCCTGTGTCTCCTTGGTGGACACTGGCTTTTCATGGCATGATTTTTCCTCACAGTGGGCAATTTCAGCAGGTTCATGGGTGCTTTTGGGTACAAAATGCTGTACAGAACAATGCATTAAAAGAAAAAAGGGGCTGAGGAGAAGCACTGTAGGGGACAACAGGAAACAAATCAAGGGAAGAACCATTGGCAAAAGTGACTCTGTCCCTGAGAGGAGGGAGAGGGGCAGCATGGAAGGGTCTGGAGAATTAAGCAGAAATGTCTCCTTTTCTTAAGAAATTTTGCAAGGCAAATTAATGTCTCAATTTTTCTAAAGAATATTTTTTGTTGCTGTGTGCACACAAGGTGGAATCGGGCAATAAACCATTTTCTACGTTGTTTCATTGCAGATGGAGCCCCATTTGAAGCTGAACATGGGATTCTCTGTGAGTGGCCAGTGCAGCATCTGTGATGCAGTCTGAGCTTCAGTCACACACTCCACTGGATAAAGGTCAGTTTAGGAAAATGGTTCAGTTCCATTGCAGATGTTGCCAGATGAGGTGAATTAATGGAATCTCCAATCTTGGAGCTAACCTTTATTTAGTCCAGTTAAAAATACCTGCTGGTTTTGATGGGGATAGTGACTGCTAGGGAAAAAAATCTATAAAGTTCCAAAAATCTTCTACTCCAAGCAATGCAGTTTAAGCATGCACAAAAATAATTCTGTTTTCCTCTCTTAAGCTCAGCATGGGCTGTTGTATAATGTGGACCTCGAGAGCAAGGTAACACCCTCTAAAGGGCAGGTTGAAACCCCTTCAGAGTGCACTGGAAACTGCAGCTGGAGCAAAGGTTACCATCCCTCTTATCTTCTGCACAGATAGCGTGCCTTGCCTTGGACTTTAAATGATGGAACTATGCAGATCTGTTAATGAGAAATCCTCGGGCAGATAATGGGGAAAAGGATGATTTTGTTTCTGCAATGGCCCATCTTCAACCATTTTTGTGTAACCTCAGACAGCTGGCTTTTGAGCTGTGGGTCTCTTTCTCTGAGTGATTTCAGTTAAATTTATTTGTGTCTGGTTAATCTCTTCCTTGTGTCAAATCCTGGTGGCTCATCAGGATAAATTAATTATATTGGAATTATTTTCATACAGGTTTTAATAAGTAGCTACACTGGGGAGTACACAATAGCCTCTGCTTTCTGTTTTTAGTTTTTCCCCAAGATGAGACTTGAACGTTTGTCAGCAGCACAGAATTGCACCCTCTTTCCTCTCCCCAGAGGGTTTCAGGGTCTTGGTGTCTTAGCTTGCTTGGATAGGTGTGCAGTGTGTTCAGGGGAGGAGCTGTCACCTCCCTGCAGCCAGGTTTGGCACAAGAGCTTTATCAAGGAAGGTTTTCAGAGCTTGGTGGTGCCAGTGTTAATTTCTTAGTTGGTGTTTGCCCCTGATGGTGCAGGTAATCAGGGTTACTGTGGCATTGAGGAGGGACTGGGCTTGGTTCCCTGCGAGGACAGATCTGTGGGTGTTGCAAGGCTGGATGTGCACAGCAGCAATTAAAAAGTCTCTTGGAGCTGGAATTAGTCCTTAGTCCTCAGAGGCAGTAGTGCCTCAGAGCAGCAGTAGGTGCCTGTGTTAAGGAACCGTTGTGGATCAGACACACTTTGTATTTAAAAGTGGTGTGTGTACAAGGTGTAAGTGAGGGGCTGGCTGGCTCAGTGGTGCAGCCAGGCTGACTCCTCTGCGACTGTCACTTGCACAACAGGATCCCCAGGGGTTTCTCACCGTGCAGGGGGAGCTGCAGTCCTCGGGGCTCCTGTTGTGTGGAGATGCCGGGTGTGACCCGTTGTGTCTGTGCTGTGCTGTGCTGTGCTGGGCTGTGTGGGTGCCTGACTCTCCGCGAGTGCTTTATCTGCAGCCACACTGCAATCACTCTGATTTTACCCTTTTGGGGTGATTCTGAGTCACCCTATGTCCAGGATCACAGTGCAGGGAGGCTGTGTAGGGCCAGGAGTTGGGTTTCAGTACCTTACACTCTCGAGCCTCAGCTGTCTCGAAGTACAAAGCTGAACTCCTGAGCTCATCTTTCTCTGGGGCATCCCAGGAGCTGGGATTTCCCTTCTTAGTGTGCATGTGACAGCCAGTGTGTTTCAGAACAAATGACTACAGGAAGTCACCCCCTTCAAGATATAATTTTGGAGTGTTCAATTACTGTAAAGTAGTCATTCAGGGAAGTAACTGGAGCAGTTGTGTGTGAAACAGGTAAAAATTGATCAGCCTTAAGCATGTAATTTACATAGCAATCTACCTGGAGCTCAGTAGTGTTTGGAGTGAAGGTTACTTCCTTGGCCCATTTGTGCTGATTCATGCTATTTCAGCTGCTGTTTTCTGTCCCTCTCAAAATGTCATAAAGATTACCTGGAAGGTTTTAGTTGTTCAGCAGACCCTTCTATCTGCTGCCCAAGCACTTGTTAGCAGTTACAGTTCATATCTGCTCTGAATAATCAGTGCTCCATCTCACCTATTGGAAGCAAATGCAGTTTATGACTTGCTGGTTTCCCTGCAGCAGCTCTGGTTCCAGGGTGATGAGTTGCTGAATAAATTTTTAATGAAGGCCGATATTCTGTGAAAGCCTTTGGCTGGGATCCCTGAGGGGAGAGCAGGAACACAATATCCTTCTGTTGGAGGCCTTGGCTTGGCTTTGGAGGGGTTAAAAATAACTGTGGGAGCATTAAGTGGTAGCAGCATTAATGAGCAGATGGGTCATTGTCGGGCTGGAGGATGGACCCTGTCCCAAGAGAGGATCCTGGGCTGTCTTTGCAGTTGCAGATTTCAGGTCTCAAGTGCTGTTGGAGCTGTCCCTTAACCCTATGCCCATGGGTGAGGGGTCATTCTGAAACCTCTCAGGGTATAAACTGGGATAGATTTGCAGCCCTGAGAGGGTCCTGTTGCTGTTCCCTGCCAGGCTCTGTCTGTGTTCCCGTTTTGGCTCTGGCTCTCTGTTACTGGCGTGGTGAGCAGTGTGGGACAGCTGAAGATGGCACAATAATTACTGCTGGCTCTTGGAGAGATGGAATTGGAGTGAGCAGGCATCTCCAGCAGGTGCCTGCGGGAGCCCCGTGGCAGAGGCTGATACCAGCCCTGGCTCTCTGCTGCAGTTTGGGGAGTTTGCATTCAGCCCTCCATAGCAGGGTTTGCTTTGCAGTGCCAGATGCTCCAATAACACGTAGTAAAGAGATAAATGTTACATGCCTGAGGATCAGAGATTTGCATTTAAGTACTTTTTAAATGCCAAATTAAGTCAGTGAAACGTCTTGCTGTAGCTTTTTTCTCCTGTTTGAACTCCAGAGACCTGAAGCAGTTCAGAAGGATCTCTGAGTGACTTTTTGTACTATTTGAGTTTGCTTTATGATTCTTGCTTAAAATGCTGATGTTGTGTTCTGCAAGAGCAGTGTGTGGCTGGTGGCTGGGTTTGAGCACTGCTGAGCTTGGCACTGCCCAGGTGTGAGGTAGTACAGAATGTGGTGCCAGGATAGCAACGTGCAGGGTGTGAGCTGTGCATGGGCTGTGGTGGCCAGCAGTTGTGTAATGGTGAGGCTTGTGCTTCACATGCTGGGTCTTTATACCCATAATAAACACAAAATAACACCGTTAGTGGCATTTTAATCCTTTTTCTATACATGTCCCTTCTTCTAGATGGATTCAGTAACTCTCAGGGCACTTTGAGTAATGATCTGATTTGCAAGGTCACTCCAGGTTCATGTAGCAGTGTCATGTGCAGTGACTCTCCAGAGAAGAATTTAGAATAAGATTGGGTTGTTGTTTACTGCCTTGAAACAAATGCAGTAAGTGGAGTTTTTACAAGGTTTAATTTATTCTAAATTATCTGGTGCTTGCCCTGAGGCAGAAGTAGACACAAAACCTGAGTGACTGAAGCACTGTGGAATTTGCCCTTTTAGTAATAAACTGGATCAGGTGTATTTGAACCTGTGCTTAATACTATTTTCATGTCCTTTACCTCCCCATGTATCCACAGTACTGTTGGATCAGCAGGATTTCCCAAGCTGGAAGGCAGAACTGGGAGCTGGGCATTGCTCCTCAGCTGCCCAGGCAGTGGGAGCTGACACTTCCTCTAGACTGAAGTGGTTAGTGGAAGGTTTTCTGATCTGAAACTCATCTGGAACAGTGTGAAAGCCCTGCTGTCAAGTCAAGGGGCTAGAAAATGAGGGCCATGCAGCCAAGAACCAGCTTTTTAAAGTTCTCTGAGTACTTTATCAAGCAGTGTGTTGTTCCATCTCAGGCCCTGCATGAACTGTTTCCACGGTCCTCACAATAGTGACCACATCAAAAATCAGTAGTGGCCTCCTCTTTTCTGGCCATGTTTGTTCCCCTTTAGTTTCTGCTGGGTGTGCACTCCCCTCTCTTACCTGCTGCCTCTGGATTAGTTGGCATCTCTGCTGCTCCATGCTGTCGGCTCCTCCCATCTCCCCTTTCCCATCGTGATCCCCCACCTTCCTCTGAACATCTGACACGGCTCTGCCCTCCCAGCCAGCCCTTTTCTTCCAGACTAGGTGCCAGGAAACTTAACTCTGAAGCAATTTGTCAGACTGTCACGGGAAGACTCCTGTGCCCTGGGTCCCACAGCAGCTCTCCTCTCTCCCCAAGTGTGGGAGCTTTTCTGCAGGCTCCAGGCCAGCCCCGGGCACAATTCCACTGCCTCCGGCAGCATGCTAATGCTGTGCCCGCAGCACAGAGCAGTTTTGCTGCCTACAGGGCAACATTTAATGAGATCTCCTCTCTTAACGAGGTTTCCCAGTTGGCAGTTTAGTTCTCTGAGGAGAGAGAGTTGCTGCAGTTAATTTAACTTACCCCAGATCACTTCCCTGGCATCCATTCCCAGTGAGCATCACAGGCTGCTGCTGCTGGCATTGCAGGAATTGCCATGCAGCCACACATCTGTAATGGAAAACAAAAGCAGCTCGGTTTGATACCACATCTAATCCTTTGTGCGACTAATTAGTTCATTAATCATTAAGCACATCATCAGTAAAGTCTAATAGACTAACAGCTGACTCTCTATGTGCCAGGGATATGAGCTTGTTCTGGTTCTTGTAGAATGAGAGCCAGTCAAAGATCTGCTGGCATTTTGTGTTCTAGGCACTGTGTGTGGGAGGAACTTGTTCCCCCAGCAGTCCCCACGAGAGGTGTTAGCAGGACAGAAAGAACTAAAGCACTGAAAAGAGGACAAATAAACCAAAATATCACAGTGAGGTACTCAGGGGCCTGAGTTGGAGCTGGAGGTGTATTCCCTAACTCCAAGGCTATTCAGGAAAACGTGATCTGTCACAGAAGGCTCAGGTTCTATGCCTGTTAGTGCCCAGCTGTCATACTCCTTGGTAATTCCATCAGGGAGAAGCCTCCAGCAGCTTGGGTGGGTCTTGGGAGAAGTCCTGTGGATTCCTGTACAGCCAGCTGGTGGATTTGTTTTGTTTTGTGGGCTGTCAGTGTGTGCTGGGCAGGCCCTGCAGCTCGGGAGCATGGCCTGCCTGGGGCTCCCTGCCAGCAGCTGCCAGGGGAGTAGCAGTCAGTGCTCGTGGAATATTTATCTTGCTCTTACAGGAGATATTAGAGAGGGGACACGACTCAGCTTTGCAGAAGCTGAGGGGGATGTCAGCAGCTTTGGTGCTGGCCCTGCTGGTTGCTGAGTTTGTTACAAGGGCAGTGCCATGGTGTGAAGCAGGTCAAGGGGAAAGCTGGGAAGCTCATGTGTGGTTCAGGATTAGGATCACACCCAGCGATGGCTGGAGAGCCCAGAGTGTGGGCACAGCTGAAGGGCACAGCTCAGCTGGAGACCACCCCTCTCTGATGCAGCTCTGAGCCAAAATGCATCCCATGGTGTTTGGACACCGAGATGTGGGGTCCTGCAGTGACAAACACTGGTGTTCAGCCCATGGCAAGAGAGGAAGCAGGGCTGGTGTGGGTGAGGCAAGCTGGGATGGAGGATCAGCTGTGTGACCCCAGCCCTGGATGTCTGACCTGGCACTGCTTCTGTGTCCCACTGTGGCCAGCAGGGCTCCAGCTCCTGTGGCTCCTCAGGGCAGGACGTAATGGGAGATGTGTTCGTGGACTCCCCAGCTCCTGTGTTGGGAGCACAGTGTTCCTGGGGCTGCACTGTGTAATTACACAGAGCAGAGCACTCATGAAGGGCTGGCTGGCACAAGAACTGCCCCCTGACTCTGCTCAGTGCTGAAAAACCAAGCCTGTGCCCTCTGCTGGTTCCAGATGTGGGGTTTGTGACCAGCACCAGCAGAGCACAATTAGATGTGGTTTCCAGTACTTGACACGTGAGCTCTTTTCCCTAACTTGTCCAAAATGCTGGCAGGGTGCTAGCAGCATGATCTCAGAAAGGGATTCAGAGACCACCTTCGAGGAGGACTCCCAGCCCAACGATGAGGTGGTGCCCTACAGTGACGATGAAACAGAGGACGAGTTGGACAGTCGGCAGCCTGGGGCTCAACCAGGACCCAGCCCAAGCAGCAGGGACACTGAGGAGAGCCGAGATCCTGGGAAAAAAGGTAACAACACCATCAACTTCATCTGGGGAGAGCACCTTCTGGATGCAGAGCCTCAGGGACCCATTGCACTCTGGGTTATTTGTCACGTAAGGTTTGGAATGAAATGACTGATCTGACTCTGGAGGAGTAATTGATGGCAGTTCAGTTTAACAAATGTCAGAATGAAACTCAGCTTCATTCCAGCCTGCAGCCCAGTTCTGTGCCGCTGCTCCTTTCGTAAAGATAATGAGCTGCGTGGTGACCTCCTCCTCCTAGTGAAGGCAGGATGTGGATGGGCTCTGGGAACTGTTCATACAGACCTGCTGGTACTTTTTCTCCCAGTGCTCTGGAAACGGGCTCCAGCATAATGAACATTTTGCTGTGCTCAGTCAGAGTGAGCAGATTTCCACCTCACTGCTCATTTTGTAGCCTGCTGAGTTTCCTGCAAGGTAAAAGGTGAATAGGAGGAGTTCAAAGAACTGGCAGGTACAGCCTGTGGCAGCTGCCAGCAGGAACACAGTGGGAGGAGCCTTTCTGGCATCCCTGTTCTGAACCTCTGCCCAAGAAACATCTGCAGCCTCCCTAAAATCCCTTTTCTCGTGCTGCAGCATGAGTATTTTCAATGTAACCAGAGCCTGGGTAATTTATACAGATTTTTTTCCTGTTTGTGTGGGAACGGTTGATCAGCTCTCATTTCATAACCACTTGTTATGTGTTTTCATTTTACAAGCACCTGTCACATGTTTAGTTTAAGGCTTTTTTTATGATGACATCCTTGAAAGCTGATGAATTACCAAAGCAGCTTGCCAAATATTAGGTGTTAGTATCACAGTTTAAAGTAATTTTGAGGAGCTTCCTTCCTGCAGGTTTTACCTCAGACCTAATTTGCCAGTTTTCCATCACTGTTATCAACATTGCAATATCTTTTGAATATGTTAAAGAAATGTTTATGTAGACTTTATGTTTTTCTTTATGCCCTGTCATTTTGACAAAATTTAGTAACTCAATTCATGTATATAATCTGTTAAATCAAAACATTGTTCTTTGAGATAAATATTTCTCAATTATCTTCTGGGCTTGTAACCAAGGCGCTGGAAATGAAAGTTGTGTAGTCACAGGAGAAGTCCGGATATGTCATTCTAGAATTTGCTCTATGGTGGGTGGGAAAAAAAAAGTCTTTGTACTTGGATTTGGGTTTTGAAGTGTTAGTCAGAGCCCTGCAGGCCCCACGCCCCTGCTGCCGGGAGTTTCACTCCATCCATGGGTGAAGATCTATGAAACCAGGAAGGGCTCCCATTGGGACAGTCACTGTGGGCTCCAGGAGAGGGGAGATGCTTGGCCAGTGAGTCAGGAAAGCTGCATTTCAAAATCCTGAGCGCTGCCCGCGTCATCCTTCCCGGGCAGGCAGAAACCGGGGCGGTGAGTTCCTGGGGTGTGAGCAGGGCAGCAGGGTGTGCGAATGAAAACCGTGTGCTTAAATCAAATAATTGCCTTCCAAAGGTAAACTGACCTCTTCATTTCCAGCAAGTGCTTAGCACTTCACAGGTGTCAGAAGCAAACCAAAAGAGAGGAGAGAAGGGAATTTGGCACGAATAAATGTCATTCTGCAGGTTTTCCACAGAACTTTCAAATGTTAAGCAACTCTTCTTCCTACCTCTGAATGTACTTGAATTGCTAATAAAGACAAACAGCCTGGAGCTGTCTTGAAAAGGTTTTTTAAAGGATGTAAAGCAGGTACCACCAGCCTTGCTTCAGTGGAAAGTACGTTTAAAATAGGGATTTGAGAGAAACACTGAAAGTGGCAGAATTGTCCCCTCATGTGTATAACTCTTTTCAACCCCTTTTGTCCCTTGCAGACTGCAGCTGGCAAGTTAAAGCAAACGATCAGCGCTTCTACGACCAGCCCAGCTTCAAGAGAACAATCTTCCTGTGCTTCAAGAAAAGCAAATATACGGTGAGTTGTCTTCTGCCAACGAGGTGCTGATTGTGGGTGAATGCTTCCTCAATCCGATAAGATCTACGGAATGTCTGGTGAGCGGTGTAAAAGTTCACAATTCCTGTTTCCAGCAGAGAGAGGGGAGAATAACAGGGTTGGAGTTTTGAAATGGAAAATCGAGGTATCACGAGTTGTGTTTATGGTGAGATGGAGAATTAGGAGCTTAAAAACATGCACTGTACATTTGTGTTGGGAGGAGAAACTTTCCTGACTGATGTTTGGGTTTCTCCCACAGGGAAATGCAATTAAGACATACAAGTACAACCCCATCACTTTTCTGCCTCTGAATCTGTTTGAACAGTTCAAGAGAGCAGCCAACTTCTATTTCCTTGTTCTTCTCATATTGCAGGTAAGCAAGATGGAGAATACTCACTGTGAAGGGAATTTGAGCTCAGTAGTATTTATGGCACAATTCAGTGCTGTCCTGTCAGGGAATTGAGGGGCACTATCTGAACTGCTGCAGAGACCAAACCCATCACAACAGAAACCTGTAACAAATCAGCATGAGCTGTGGCAGAGCTCTGGCATGAGCTGGTTGCACAGAATTAGAATGAACTCACAGAGCTCATGAATTTCATGAGGAAAAGTTGTTTCTTGAGTTCATCTCATAAATCAGAAGCACCAACAGACTGAGCCAGTGCAATTGTTAAAGGGAAGCTGACTCCTAAGTAGAGTAACAGCCAAACTGTTCCCACAGAGTTTGGTTCATTTTCGCAGCTTGACTTAAAATTCTCTCTGCTATCAGTGGTTTTATTTCTCTAGTCAGGTTATTATGTAATATCTGAGATGTAAATGTTGGATGATCCTGTACTGAACTGATTTTATTGGTCTTTGGTAGTCGATTCCTCAAATAAGTACCCTGTCGTGGTACACAACGCTGGTGCCCTTGCTCCTGGTGCTGGGAATAACTGCAGTCAAGGACCTGCTGGATGACATTGTAAGAAGCACGTTCTGTTAGTAAGGAAAGCCAAAGCCACCCAGTGTGGCTCACTGGTCCTCCTGGTGACACGGAGCAGGGAGTACATTCTTGGCTCTGCTTTCAGGCTCGGTACAGGATGGACAACGAGGTCAATAACAGGACATGTGATGTCATCAAGGATGGAAGGTTTGTGTGTCCCCCTCTGAGCTCTGGAAGTGATGAGCATCGCCCTCAGCTAGGCTTAGCCACACATGTGAAGCTGGAGATTATAGGAAAGGTTCAGCTCTGCTCTCTACTGCCTGTCTCAAAACCTAACTGAAGGTGGAAGAGGAGTGCTTAAGGAGTAATTTAAAGTTAATTCTGTGGACTAAATCTGTGCTGTTTTTTGCATTAATTGCAGTTTCTGAAAAGCAAACCCACAGTGCACCAAGAGGTTTTTTTGTTCTAAGCAAAGTTCAGTATGATAAGATTTATAGAGTGGATCATGTTCTAGATTAAAGAGTAATAATGATTAAACTATCTTCATATTAGGTTCAAAGCCACTAAATGGAAAGATATTAAAGTTGGTGATATCATTCGTCTGAAGAAAAATACTTTTGTTCCTGTAAGTGCTTCAGATACATTTGTTTTATGTTTCTAGAGAGCTCTGTAGGAGTCTTGGCCTGGCTTGATTTAATGTCTATTTGCTTTCTAGGCTGATATTTTGCTGCTGTCCAGCTCAGAACCAAACAGTCTGTGCTATGTGGAGACAGCTGAACTGGATGGGTAAGGTTCTGCTTAAGGAGTTCATTTGGGCTGAGTAGGAAAAGAGCAAGCATTGTGTATGACAGAGTCTGCTTGTTAAGCCATACCTGGGGACCTGTATCCAGCTGCTGATTCCCACAGTTCCAGAACCATTAAAAATTGTCCACTGCAGTGCTACAGACACAAAAGTGTTGGAGAATGTGACAGGAAGAAAGGGGGAAAGACATGGATTTATTTTTTACTATAGTATAGTTTGCCAGAGAAGTAGTGGTACCTTAATTTAATGGTGTGTGTTTAAACTGCTCTCCTGTATCCACAGTTTTAATAAAATCACCTTCTTATCCTTTCTTCTCAGTGAGACTAACTTAAAGTTCAAAATGGCCCTAGAAGTGACACACAAATACCTTCAGGAGGAAAGTGCCCTGGCAGACTTTGATGGTTAGTAAGTTCTACACCTAACACTATTAGAATGTAGCTCAAAGAGCTTGCAAGTCAATAAAAGTAAAGTAAAGCTACAAATCACTGCATTTGGTTTTAAATTGTACATTAAACACATTCTCCTCCAAATTTTCTAGGTCTGGTTGAATGTGAAGAGCCCAATAACCGGCTGGATAAGTTCACAGGAACATTATCCTGGAGAAACTCAAATTATTCCCTGGATGCTGATAAGATTTTGTTGCGTGGCTGTAAGATGAGGAATACAGACTTCTGCCATGGAATGGTCATATTTGCAGGTGTGTAATATTTCCCCCTACAAGCACACCTGTAGAGTGAAAAAGAATCTTCATCCTATAGACCCCAACTGTATTCATGTCCCAGTTTGGTAAAACTTTAATACCAACATGTGTTTGCTTATCCTATCTTTTCCTTTTTCAATTTTTCACTATTTTTAGGTGCTGACACCAAAATAATGAAAAACAGTGGAAAGACAAGATTTAAAAGGACAAAAATTGACTCCCTTATGAACTACATGGTTTATACTGTAAGCCTTTTTGTTTAAAATTCAGATTTTGAGTGAATAGTGAATGCAAAGTTAGGCAGCTTCTTCTTGTGTGTGTGTGTAGTAAATATATTTTAACTTTTGTCTGGCCTGCTGAGCTGGGATGGAGTAGGAGGAAATCTGAGGTGCTTTTGTGGGAAGTGCTCGCTGCATTTCTGCTCACAAACACCTGTCACACTGTGTTTGGAACACGAGGATTTGGGATTTAAGTGGAGCAGGTGTTTCTGGAGTGTGAGGCCTGCGTGTGCCCTGCAGATCATCGTGGTCCTTATCTTGCTGTCAGCTGGGCTGGCCATCGGGCACACCTACTGGGAGCAGCAGATTGGCAACTCCTCCTGGTACCTGTACGATGCACAGGACCTGAGCCCAGCCTACCGGGGCTTCCTCAACTTCTGGGGCTACATCATCGTCCTCAACACCATGGTGCCCATTTCCCTCTATGTGAGGTAGGCACTGCTGAGGAGCGCTCACTGTGCAGATGTGAGTGCAGCTGGAGTGAGAACATTGCTTCTCTTCCTCTAGTGTGGAGGTGATTCGCTTTGGCCAAAGCTATTTCATCAACTGGGACCTGCAGATGTACTACCCCGAGAAGGACACGGCTGCCAAGGCCAGGACCACCACGCTGAACGAGCAGCTGGGCCAAATCCAGTACATCTTCTCTGACAAGACTGGAACCCTCACTCAGAACATCATGACCTTTAAAAAGTGCTGCATCAGTGGGCACAGATACGGTGAGTTGTGCAAAGCCTGTGAGGAGAGGAGGAGGAATTTCTGTGCCTGTTGGAGATCAGGTACACACAAGTTCTCTTAGTTCCAGCTGAACTTCCACAATTGAGACCTGGCACTGGGTAAAGCATAGGGCTGAATTGTTGGGGTTTTCCCACTTACAAAGGGGAAATTAAGAAACTTTAGTGGGAGATTCTCAGCTTTCAGAAAAACTGAAAATTGGTCATTTGCACAATTTTCTGTACAATTTCACTTTCACTAGAAACGCTGTGGGGAGAAAGTCAAGAAACACAAGGAAATTGTAAGAGCAGCAGTTTGTCCTTTTCCTGTGCTTTCAGGCCTAGGGCAGTACATGTTCCAGCTGTGTTTTACTTTGTGGCGGGCTGTGGAAGCTCTGCTGTGCCTGTCCCCCTGACTGTCCCCGTTGCCTTGCAGGAGACTGCCGGGATGCAGCGGGGCAGCTGCAGAGCCAGCCAGAGGTAGGTCACAGCCACCACCTGTCCTGCTCCTCAGCACAGCACCCAGAGATGGCACAAAGCAACGGCACCGCGGTAACTCAGACTCTCTCCCCCTGTCTTCTGTACAGCAAGTTGATTTCAGCTGGAATATGTATGCAGATGGAAAGTTCTTATTCTATGATCACTATCTGATAGAGCAAATCAAGTCTGGAAAGGAGCCAGAAATCCAGAAGTTCTTTTTTCTGCTTGCTATTTGTCACACAGTCATGGCTGACACTTCTGATGGTGAGTATGGCTTTTTGGTTGGTTTGTTTTTCTTGTGGAGCAGAAAACAATAATTCAAATCCAGATCCACGAGGGAGAGATTTGCAAGTAATGCTAGTACCATAAGGGAGAAGTGTTAGGCTGCCCTTTTGAGTTTAACAAAACTAAATGTAGAGGTGATCAGCTACTGAACTTGTGAATTCACTTGTTGGAAGATCCAATTAAAACATGGAATATTAATATTGCTTTACTCCCATATTTGTGAATTCTCCATGAAACCAACAGTGTCCCGGTCCTTTCCTGTTCCCAATGTGTTTGGTGTTATTTCCACTCACTGTATTGGTGTCTTTGGCCAAGGATTTGCCTTTTGGAGCTTCTTTTGAAAGTGTTCAAATGACTGGATTGAGAAATTAGTGTATTGAGGTTTTGCTTTGATCTGTGGAGGGGAGCAGGCTGAGGACTGATGCTGTTTGGGAAGCACATGTAACAGACTGGGGGGTCACGGTGCCTGTTGTCTGTGTGCACTGCTGCTGGGTGCTGCAGTGTCCTCAGCTGTATCCTGCAATCCTGCTGGGTGCTGCAGCAGTGTCCAGCT
>VRYO01000476.1:277102-291829 GCA_009812075.1 Sialia sialis
TCCTGCAATCCTGCAATCCTTCAGTCCTGCTGGGTGCTGCAGCAGTGTCCAGCTGTGTCCTCAGCTGTGTCCTGCAATCCTGCTGGGTGCTCCAGCAGTGTCCAGCTCTATCCTCAGCTATTCCTCAGCTCTATCCTGCCATCCTCCAGGCCAGCTCAATTACCAGGCAGCTTCCCCGGACGAGGGGGCTCTGGTGACGGCGGCGCGGAACTTCGGGTACGTTTTCCTGTCCCGAACACAGAACACCATCACCATCAGTGAGATGGGGGTCCAGAGGACCTACGACGTGCTGGCCATCCTGGACTTCAACAGCGACAGGAAGAGGATGTCTGTCATTGGTAAGCTGAAAGAAGCCCACTTGTATTTCGGGGTGAAGAGGGATGTGCAAAGGAAGCTGGGGTCAAGAGTTAACAGCTGTGTGCCAGTCCTGGACAGTTTGGGTCCACTGAAGAAGAAACGGTATCCTGTACTTTGGTACTTGGCAGCAAAACCAATGTGAAATGATTCCTTTTTATAAGGGTGCCCCTCTGCTGTTTCTCTCCACAGTAAGAGAGTCCAGTGGCAATATCAGGCTGTATTGCAAAGGGGCTGACACAGTGATTTACCAGCGGCTGCACCCCAGGAATCCAAAGAGAGAAGCCACAGAAGAGGCACTCGATGTATGTTTGCATTTTGTATGCTCTTTTTAGAACAAAAATTGTTTATTTCTGACAATAGTGTTATTCATTTCCTTTTTCTGAGCTATTAAGACAAATGGAAACCTGCAATTGGTTCTGAAAGTTGGACTTGTTCTGTCAAACTTGTCAAATGCTCCTGTTCTTACCCTCATGCTTGGATTGCAAATGAAGAGTTTTCTTCTGTGTGGTCTTAATTATTTTTCAGGTCTTTGCGAATGAGACTCTCAGGACACTCTGCCTTTGCTATAGAGACATAAGCCAGGATGAATTTGAAGTGTGGAATAAAAAGTTTGTGGAGGCCAGTTTAGCCACAAGTCACCGGGATGAAGCTCTGGACAAAGTGTATGAGGAAATAGAAAAAAACTTGATTGTAAGGAGCTGTACTTTTTTAGTACATTTCAATTCTTATATTAAAAGAAACATGTTTCAGTGCTATTAACCACCTGTACTTCAAATTCCTTCCAGCTGCTTGGTGCAACAGCAATTGAAGACAAACTACAGGATGGAGTTCCAGAAACTATCTCCAGACTCTCCAAAGCAGACATTAAAATCTGGGTGCTTACTGGCGACAAAAAAGGTGGGGCTGCTTACAGCCAAACAGCTAAGAACAGGAGGATTCTTTCCTGTTCATCTACACTGTGGCATTGAAAGGGAATTTTCATGCTGAAACATAAATCAGAAATTACTTAAGAGCATTTGAGGTGCATCTGGCTGCTCCCAACAATTACTTGTGACAGAACTTACAGTAAATACTTTCCTTTCTTAATTTTTTTTTTTAGAAACTGCTGAAAATATTGGATTTTCTTGTGAACTCTTAACAGAGGAAACGACCATCTGCTATGGAGAAGATACCAGGCAAGTGAAAACACTGAGCAGTTCTTTTTCAGGATTTTTAGTCTGGGACTAACTAGCTTAAAGTTTAACCTTGACTTTTCTGTAACTGTTTCTCCCTCTCTTTCCAGTGCTCTACTTCAAACCAGGCTGGAAAACCAGAGGAACAGGGCTGGATCCAGTGCACATTCCTCTCTCAGAAGGAACGAGCCCTTCTTCCAGGACAGCAAAGATCGAGCTCTAATCATCACTGGCTCCTGGCTGGTGTGTACAAAGGCTTTTCTCCCCAGTGTCTGGGATTTGGGGCACCATCAGACTGCAGTGTCTCTCCTTGAGAACTCTGCTCCTTTGTCTGCACGAGCAGTTGATGAAAATGCCAGAAATGGATGCTGGGAGCATCCAGGTTGTTGTTAGCCAGTGCCTGGAATAGGACTGGAAATGGTGCAGAAGGGAACATAGTAAGTGTTGTTTTTTTCACAGAATGAAATCCTGCTGGAGAAGAAAAAGAAGAAAAAGAAGCTTAAACTGAAATTCCCCAGAACAGCAGAAGAGAAGAAAAAACAAAGTGAGAAAAGGAGAAGGGCAGAGGCCTACAAGGAGCAGCAGCAGAAGAACTTTGTTGATCTGGCCTGCGAGTGCAGGGCTGTGATCTGCTGCCGTGTGACGCCCAAGCAGAAGGCCATGGTGGTGGAGCTGGTGAAGAAGTACAAGAAGGCCGTCACCCTGGCCATCGGGGACGGGGCCAATGACGTGAACATGATCAAAAGTAAGGCAGCTTCGAGCTCTCTGGCTAGGACAGATCTCCTCTGGCCTGCTCCTGCCGTCTCTCCACTGTCCCTCTCTGTCAGAAGACTCTTCCATCTGCTTTGCTGCCGTGGGGCTCTTAGCTTCTGTGCCAGTTTCCCTTTCTGAGGAAGCACTTTGGGAAATGGTTAGTGGTTTTTCCTCATCTATTTTATTTTTTTCTGTAGATATTCCCTGAGCAGGAATCCCCTCTGTTCTCATGCTGTGTATTACAGAAGTGTAATATAAAGACCAAAGCAGTAGCCTGGCTGCCCCTTGCCTGGTGGCTTTAGCCATCCCAGATTGGACCTGCTGCTCTCTGAACAGCTTCCAAAGAGATCCCAGTGAGATAAAAAAATCTAGGCTAGGGTTTATGTCCTGAGGGTGTTTGTAAACTGCCTGGCCAGTTTGTTCAGGACTTTACTACTCTGTCTCATCGCTTGGTTCTCCTTTGGTCAAATTTCCCAGGTGCGTTCTGACAGAACAAGCACTGAGAGAGAATCCAGGTGTCAGTAGAAATGTGTCCTGTGTCCCTTTGTCCAACCTAGTGTGTGGTGTTTGTGTCCTTCACCCAGCTGCCCACATTGGAGTTGGGATCAGCGGCCAGGAGGGGATGCAGGCGGTCATGTCGAGTGACTACTCCTTCGGCCAGTTCCGCTACCTGCAGCGGCTGCTGCTGGTCCACGGGCGCTGGTCCTACATCAGGATGTGCAAGTTCCTGAGATACTTCTTCTACAAAAACTTCGCTTTCACGCTGGTCCACATCTGGTACTCATTCTTCAATGGCTTCTCTGCCCAGGTAGGAGGGTGTGCTCGTGTGGGTAACAACAAGCACATGCTTCAGTCACTGTGGAACAGCAAAGGCTTTTAACCTGGGCAGTGTCGGGAATGTGAAGCTGTCACCAGTGATTTCTGCAGGAGGACGTGCTGAGTACTGAGTGAGTTAGTTACAAGCAGTTAGTTAGGGTTCCAGAGCACTAAAGTCAGGATCACTGCTGTACAGGGAGGAAGATTGGGTAGGAGTGGGGCAGCTTAACACAGACTAAAGAGCCGAGGTGCTGCTGCCTTTGGGTGAACACCGAGACAGGGAACTTACAGCTGTAGTAGAGCATGTGAGTTTTCTCAGGAACTGGAGGGGAAGGATGTGATGAAATGAAATCTCTAAGCCCTGCCACTGCCGCTGTGTTGCAGACAGCCTATGAGGACTGGTTCATCACACTGTACAATGTGCTGTACTCCAGTCTCCCGGTCCTGCTCGTCGGCTTGTTTGACCAGGTATCCCCACGTTGTTACACCTGATGAATCCAAAGGCACCTGCCAACTAGCTCTTTAATTACACTGCTTGTCCATGACACAAGAGGGGTTTGTTTTGTGGCTTTTGAGAATTTCTTCCTCTTGCATTACTCCGTGCAAATCCCTGCTATTGGAAAGAGCAAGGGATGTGCCATTCCCTTTGAGACACTGCAAAGTTCTGCTTCTCACTCTTCAAAGCTCAGGCTGAGAACAACAACTCACAACTTTCTCTTTTTCCTTTCTTTTAAGGATGTGAGCGACAAACTGAGCCTTCGGTTCCCCAGACTTTATGTTTTGGGTCAGAGAGATTTACTTTTCAACTACAAGAAGTTCTTTTTAAGTTTGCTCCATGGAGCTGTAACTTCACTGATCATCTTCTTCATCCCTTACGGAGCCTACCTTAAATCTATGGGACAAGATGGGGAAGCCCCTGCAGATTATCAGTCCTTTGCTGTCACAGCAGCATCCTCTCTGATATTTGTTGTCAATTTTCAGGCAAGTAAGCTTGGTTTCCTGAGCTCTGGTGCTCCGAGAGCATTTACTGCTCACTGTTCTAAATTTCTCTACTAAAAAGGTAACAACATGCAGAAAGTATTTGACATTATTTGGAATTAATAAACTAATTAGGCACTTTTGTTTGCTTTTAGATTGGCCTGGATACATCTTACTGGACTTTCGTTAATGCTTTTTCAGTATTTGGGAGTATTGCACTTTACTTTGGGATCACATTTGACTTTCACAGTGCTGGAATCCATGTTCTCTTCCCTTCTGTCTTTCAGTTCACAGGTCAGTCCTGATGGTTTGTGGTTCTCAGCCCTGTCCCATGTAGCTTTGTCATAAATTAACTTATGCTCTTTTGTATTCCCAGGAACTGCTCCAAACGCTCTGCGACAGCCATACCTTTGGCTTACCATGATTTTATCCATTGCTGTTTGCTTACTGCCTGTGGTGGCACAGCGCTTCTTATTCATGACAATCTGGCCTTCAGAGAGCGATAAAGTGAGTGAAATCGCTGCTATTTGGGTGAATATGGCAGGAGTTTATTTACAGGGGTTGGTGCCAGGGCTGAGGTGTGGGCTAGTGGAAGGTGTCCCTGCCCATGGCACAAGATGGGCTTTAAGGTCCCTTCCAACTCAAGCCACTCTGAGATTTTCAGTGTTAGAAACAAGTGTGTGATGGTGCCCTTAGGAGAGTGACACAAGCCTGGCTTGGATGCTGTGGACAGACAAGTGGCCGCAGGGCTGGCCAGAGCCTCAGTGGGGGCTGTGTCCTCGTGTGCCTGGCTGAGGTCTGGTGATGCCACCGAGGCCACGAGGCTGCTGAGGGCACCAGTCTGGGTTTAATTTAGGTGGGCTGGAGTGCCAGGGTTACATGTCAAGAGTGTAGGGGATGTGCTTGGCTGCTTCTTCTCCGCCTTGAGCCAGCACACAGCACACAGCACACAGCACACAGCACACAGCACACAGCACACAGCTCGAGCTCTGGTGATGCTGTTCCCAGTGCAGACCCGCTGTGTGTTCGCAGATCCAGAGGAACCGTCGGAAGTACCTGCAGGAGGAGCAGCAGTGGAAGCGGCGGCAGAGCGCGTTCCGCCGTGGTGTCTCCGCCCGCCGCTCTGCCTACGCCTTCTCGCACCAGCGCGGCTACGCCGACCTCATCTCCTCGGGGCGCAGCATCCGCAAGCGCCGCGCCCCGCTGGATGCTGTGCTGGCCGGGGCTGCCACGGGCTCCGGCCACGCGGGGGACACCAGCTGAAGGACTGCCTGCTGCGGAGCTGTTCCTCACAGCGACTCCACAAACTGTTCCCAGCAAACCCGGCAGCTTTCTGGACCGCGTGGCATAAGGATGCGAAGATTTGTATGTCTTAGCACGGAAGTTTCTGGGTTTGGACTCCTGGGAACACAGAAGGGCCGAGAGTTCTCCATGGAGCTGCTGATCCTTGTGTGACCATTCCATATGACAGTGAAGGATACGTGTGCTGGGAATGGAAACCCAGCAGTGGCAGTTTTTAGTGATGCCTGCAATTGCAGACTTTTAATTTTAAATACTATGTTGGTATCAAACTGTATCTACATTTCATATTTGTTATTGAAAGCAATTTCACTTGTGTGCTCCATTTGATCAGCTGCTCAGACACGATGGCACATGGATGCCCAGACCTGGAGAGGGCCCTGGCTGCTCCCACTGGAGCTGGGATGTCCTTGGTGATAAACTGCAGCCAGTGTCAGATTGGATTAGGAATCAGGAGAGCTCTCAGCTCTGGAAGCTGTCCCTGGAGCTGGCACAAGTTATTCATTTCAGTTCTGGACACAGTGATGGATAAGTAGAAATCAGTCACTTTCATGGGAATGTATTTCACTTGCTGGTGCCTCAGTTCTTACAGTGTAAAAAGTGTTTTTATGAATCTCTTTACATTTGCACATTCTTTACTCAAGTTGAGGTGTTTGAATGTTTCACTTTTATCTACTTCCCCCTCACGAACTAAAGCTAATTATTGAAATGGTTTTATAGTAAAAATTATTACTTACAGCCCTCATTCAATGGAATGTACATTTCAAAAGTGTAATGCAAATAAATATCCGAAAGTATTTCCTTGCAATGGGTTAGACTTGGCCACGCTGGCGCGGGGAAGGGAAGGGAAGGGAAGGGAAGGGAAGGGAAGGGAAGGGAAGGGAAGGGAAGGGAAGGGAAGGCGGAGCAGGCGGGCTGGCTGACGCAAGGAGCAGGCGGGCTGGCTGACGCAAGGCGGCGGTGGGTTGGCTCAGCCCGCCCGTGATGCAGTTCCTGTGCCGCGGCCATGGCGGGGGACGTGCTAGGCAGGACGGCGGCGCTGGCCCTCGGTGAGAACGCGGGGCCCGGCCCCCCTCGCGTCCCTCTCATCCTCGCACCCCCGGTCCCCCTCGCGTCCCTCTCATCCTCGCACCCCCGCCTGTGCCGCTGCCCCGGGGGGGCCGTGCGGGACCGGGCCTGGCAGCGGCTGCAGCGCCGGGCCTGGCGGGCCGGGTGTCCCCGGCTCGGCACGGATCCTGGTTTCCCTGCTCACCTGCACAAAGCTGTTCCCGATGGGGCTGCTCCATCTGGTTCCCCATGTGCAGCCGGTGGCTCCCGAGGGTTCCATACCTCGGGAGCGCTTGAGATTTTAGCGAACACACTTGCATGGATTGATTTTTTAAGTGAAATGTATGAAATAATTTTTATCCTGAGTGACCAGCTGGTGCCCTTGAAGGTTTATCACTGATGATAACCATCAAGATTTGGTATATTAGAAAGGGTTGGTTGGGTTGGAAGAGGCCTTTGCAGGGTCACCTCATCCAGCCCCCTGCAGTGATCAGGGACACATCCATGTGTGTCTTTTATTCTCATAATTTTTGAGTAATTACCTGTATTTGTCGTGTATCCCAGAAGACCTGTATGTGTCTGAACGAGAGGGCAATGACTCCACTGGTGATGGGACACAAAAGAAACCATTCAAGACTGTGTTGAAGGTGAGTGTGGAAAACACCTGCTTTGTTTGGCGTGTGGAATGTGTTCTGGGGCAAGTGATGGCTCTTGTATTTTTAAATGTGGGTTTCAACCTGAGCGGGAGAAAGGTGCCTGCTCAGGCTCTCTAAGGATGATTTTGGTTAATTTTGGTTATTTCCCCCCCTTTTTAGGCATTGATGACAGCAGGAAAAGAGCCTTTTCCTACAATTTATGTGGATTCCCAAAAAGAAAACGAGGTGCTGTGGCATTGAAGGGTTTCCTAGTGGGTGTTATTTTACTGCTTCTTGGTGTGAAGGGACACAGTGTAATATGCTGTCTTTTGCTCTCTCCTTGAATTCTTTAGAGATGGGCCATCATTTCCAAATCACAGATGAAGAATGTAAAAAAGCTATGGCACAGGGAGCAGATGAAAAATGAAGCTAAGGAAAAGAAGGAGGTAGGCTGCAGAAGGAACACAGCACCATTGTTTTCCAAAAACATTACAGTGTCATCACCTTCTAAAAAGCCTGCAGGTTGTTCCTCACTGGTGCTGTTGTTTCACATGTTATTTTCAACTGGCCTGGTTACAGCTATTTAATAAGTAATTTATTTCAAACCAGGCAGAAGATCTCTTGAGAAGAGAGAAGAACTTGGAGGAAGCTAAGAAGGTTGTTATCAAGAATGATCCCAGTCTCCCAGAGTCCAAGTGTGTGAGTATGATCCTGTGCCTTGGCACATGGTCTGTGCTGGGGCATCTGGTCAGCACAGACATTGTGCTGCTCTGGGCTGGGGTCTGCACGAGCTCCAAGAGGTGGTGAGCCATTCCCCTTTTTAATGGCTTTTATTCCCTGCCTCACAGGTGAAGATTAATGCTCTGGAGGCTTACAGAGGGCAGAGAGTGAAGATTTTTGGCTGGATCCACAGGTTACGGAGGCAAGGTAAAGCACGAGCATTGCTGAGCCCGTGCAGGGAGACAGAACAAGTACAGTGGCCTTCAAAATTTGGACCCAGAATGAGTCAAACAGCACCTGGTGTCACATTTTTAAATCACTCAGATGCCCTCTTTGGTTGATCTCAATGATCACTGCAACACTGACAATTCCCCCTGATATGGGTGCATACAGACATGTTTAGTTATTATAATATAATATTATATATTAGTATATATTATTAGTTATTATTATTATTATTATTATTATTATTATTATTATTAGTTCAAATCCTACAGGATTTTCAGCTTTCAGGCTAGTCCTGCAGAATTTCCTCAGCTTGTTCTGTGTTTTAAGCTTACCCTGCCAAATGAGGAACTAACCAGCACTTGCTCAGAGTGAAACCAAATTCCTTCTCTTTTTAACTAGGGAAAAATCTGATGTTTATTGTCTTGAGAGATGGCACAGGGTTTCTTCAGTGTGTCCTTTCTGATGAGCTGGTAAGTTGTGAGGATTTTGTTCTGTTATTAATTGAAGGGTTCATACCTCATCTGGTGTTCTCTTGTGTAGATGTTAACCTACTGACTCAGTTGTGTTGCTGTTAAATTGTAGGTCGTCCCACTGCAGTTTGTCAGTGTGAGAGCTGTGTGGAAGTGACTGTGTGACTCCTGTAGGTGCAGTTTGTCAGTGTGAGAGCTGTGTGGAAGTGACTGTGTGACTCCTGTAGGTGCAGTTTGTCAGTGTGAGAGCTGTGTGGAAGTGTCTGTGATGCCTTGGCAAAGGTAGGAATAAAACCTTGCTCACCTGTGCCTTCTGTCTCCGCAGTGCCAGTGCTACAACGGGCTGGTGCTGTCCACGGAGAGCAGCGTGGTGGTGTACGGCACGCTGAACCTTCTGCCCGAGGGCAAGCAGGTACAGGAGCTCCTCCAGCTTCTCCTCCTCACGGCTCCTTGGGGTGCTGAAGTGCAAGGAATCATGACGTTATTTCAGAGGGAATTAGGGCTAGGGAAAGAACAAAGCTCTGTTCCCAGTGTTCAGTGGGAGACAGGTGAACTGTGTGTCTGTTCTGCTTCCGCCTGAAACGATTCTCTACCCATAGATAATTCCTAGAGTTTAACGTGGAGAATTATGTTAACTAAATGACCTGGCTCCATTTTCCTTAACGGGTTTTTATTCAGTTTCTATTTTGTGAGGCTAAGAATTTTTTTAACATCTCTTTCATGGAGATGTTTTTGTAGGATCAAGGTCAGCTAATATGAGCCCGCACTATTACATTTCTGTAAAAATCTGTGGGTTAGCCTTTCATAAATTGCATTTCTACCCTGAAAATGCTGTGATTGAACTAAAAATGCCATTTGTCAGGGGTGGAAGGCAGCTGTGACCCACACGGGGGAGCTGATGAGAGCAAAACGCAATCACAAACTGGGTTGGGAGGACCTTATAGGTCACCCAGTGCCACCCCTGCCATGGGCAGGGACACCTCGCACTGCCCCAGGCTGCTTCAAGCCCCATCCAGCCTGGTCTTGGACCCTGCCGGGGTGAAGCAGCCACAGCTGCACTGGGCACCCTGTGCCAGGGCCTCACCACCCCCACAGGGAACGATTTCATCCTGATATCCCATCTAGCCTGCCCTCTGTCCATGGGAAGCCGTTCCCCCTTGTCCCATCACTCCAGGCTCTCATGACAAGACATCCAAGGGACAAGCAGTGGACTTTTCCCCAGTGCTTGTTCTCTCCCTCTGCAGGCTCCGGGAGGCCACGAGCTGAGCTGTGATTACTGGGAGCTCATCGGGCTGGCCCCGGCAGGAGGGGCTGACAATCTGCTCAACGAGGACTCGGAGGTGGATGTGCAGCTCAACAACAGGCACATGATGATCCGAGGTGAGAACATGTCCAAAATCTTCAAGGTGCGCTCCATGGTTGTGCAGGCCTTCAGGGATCACTTCTTTGCCAACGGATACTATGAAGTAAGTGTGCGTTCCCTGGTCAGAAAGGGGCTGCTCCAGTGCCCTGACCCGGCCATGTCCTCAGCTCTTCACCCAGGCAGTGACAGCCCCATTCTCCTGCAGGTCACACCACCAACCTTGGTGCAGACGCAGGTGGAGGGAGGCTCCACCCTGTTCAAGCTGGATTACTTCGGTGAAGAGGCGTACCTGACCCAGTCATCACAGCTCTACCTGGAGACCTGCCTGCCAGCTCTAGGAGATGTCTTCTGTATTGCTCAGTCCTATAGAGCTGAGCAGTCCAGGACCCGCAGGCACTTGGCAGAGTACGGACACTTGTCCTTGTTTCTTTTTAAAAGCTGCATTTCCTCTGCAGTGTGGGAGTAAAAGGGGGTCAAAAGTGTGTGTTTGGGTTGTGGGGTTTTTAAACGAGTTGGTTTCGTAGCTAAAGATGTGTTGCTTGTATGTGACTTTGCAATGGTGTGGCTCTGTTTCAGGTACACTCACATTGAAGCTGAATGTCCCTTTATAAGTTTTGAGGATTTGTTGGACCGTCTGGAGAACTTGGTGTGTGATGTCGTAGACAGAGTCTTGAAGTCACCTGCAGCGAGCTTACTGTACGACCTCAACCCGGTAGGCAGCAATGGCAACAGCCAAGAAAATAGGATCTTAAGCCTTTCCTATTCAGCACATTCCTTTGGGAGATGCAGGCCATGGCAGTGAGCTTACTTGCTATTTGTAATGATAAGAAGAATATTAAACATTACTAGTTTAATGAAAAATCTGCAAGGCTGGTAATGACCTTAGCAGGGAACTGTGGGGAAAGAGGTTCCCTGCTAGCTCCAGAACCCCACAGTATGCCAGGGTTTATGGAAGTGGGTGCTGTGCCAGTGGAATAAAAACCTCCATCCCAGAGCTGGGATATTGAGTGACTGGTGCTTGCTGATGGAGCATGAGGGAGTGATGAAACAAGTGGTGTTTCAGTTCCTCCCCTGGAACATGGAGCCCTAAAGCTCTGGAAGTACTTCCTTATCTTTGCTCCCAGGTGATCCGTGAGATCACCATGGCATGGTTGTGTTTGGCTCTAGCTTTGTAGTACTGAGCTTGATTTGTTCATCTAAGTGATAATTTGATGATGTGTGAGCTGGGAAGAGTTGTGGATGTGCTGATCAGTTAGAAAAGTATCCCTTTTAAAATGGTGCTCCTCCAGCTGTCTTTGCTCGTACCCACAGGGTTTCCAGCCCCCCAAACGTCCCTTCCGGCGCATGAACTACGCTGAAGCCATCGAGTGGCTGAAGGAGCATGATGTGAAGAAGGAAGATGGCACTTACTATGAGTTTGGGGAGGTATGCCCTGCTGCAGGTGGGGTAATGTCATGTAGGAATGCAGCTGTGGGTTGGGATTTGACCTGATGTCCTTCAGCATTGGCATAAAAACCTGTGTTGTCGCCTGTCACCAGGCCAGTTCACTGGCCACACTCCTCCAGCACGTGAGACATTTGTTTGAAGGAGCTCAGGAGAATTTGACAGCGTAGCCAGGATTTTTTCCCCCTTGGTTTTCTGTCTGGGGAGACCTAGATTATAATTGAACAGATTTCTTTTTTCCCCAGACATGTGGGTTTTTATATCTTCTAAAATAAGCTTAGGAATTCAGGTACATTAGGATGAAAGCATGGACACGTGCGTTTCATGCTGAGTGTTCCTAAAGCCTTGTGTCGCTGCAGGATATTCCAGAAGCCCCCGAGAGGCTGATGACAGACACCATTAACGAGCCCATCCTGCTGTGCCGCTTCCCTGCGGAGATCAAGTCCTTCTACATGCAGCGCTGCAGCGACGACTCGCGCCTCACCGAGTCCGTGAGTGTTGTTACCTGCAGGAAGCTCCTTGCAGGATCCTTGCGGGGTTTTGTCCGTGCCTGGGCATGGCTGGCTGGCAGTGAGCGTCCCTGGTGCGGGGCGTTGCTCTGAGTGGGCTGTGCGTGGTGCGTTGCAGGTGGATGTGCTGATGCCCAACGTGGGCGAGATCGTCGGCGGTTCCATGCGCATTTGGGACAGCGAGGAGCTGCTCAAGGGCTACAAGAGGGAGGGCATCGATCCCACGCCGTACTACTGGTACACGGATCAGGTCAGTACAGCACTCACTGGGCCCTCCCCCCTCTCAGAGGGCTTGGTTGGTTGGTTTGGTATCGCTGCAGCTCTGAATTACAATATGTGTAATATCTGAACGTGTGAATTTCACAGAGGAAATACGGGACGTGCCCTCATGGAGGATACGGTTTGGGATTGGAGCGGTTCCTGACCTGGATTCTGAACAGACACCATATCCGAGATGTGTGTCTCTATCCACGCTTTGTGCAGCGCTGCAAACCTTAGCCGTGCTTGGGAAAACCTGCGGCAAAACTGAGCAGCTCATGCTTGGGAAAGAATGGTACCTGCTGTGTACTACAGCCTGTCTGACAACAAGACTTCCTGCAACCTGTTGCTAATTCAAATACCAATGTAGGATGTGAAAAGGAAAAAAAAACAAAACCTTTTTTAAACAAAAGTGCTAGTATTAACTGGAAAAAGCCTTAGAAAAATTGTTTAGGTGCATTCATGCTCTTGAGTCATCACAAAACAAAGATCCTGATAAGTTGTCATTTAAAAAACAAGATACACTTCTGCTTTTAATTTCTGTGACTTAAAATATGCTGGGCATTTGATCATTTTGTTTTTAAATTTGCTCTGATTTTAGTCTCTTTTCTCTTGGGGTTTCTTGTTGGGGAAGTCAGGAGTTCAAGCTCTGGAAATTCCCTAAGAGTGCCCTGAGAGAATGGTGTGGAGAGACATGAAGAAAGGATAAAAAGGAGCACTGCATGTGTTTAGTTCCTGCTGATTGGAACGGGGTTCTCGGAGCTGTGTAGTGCCATGCACAGAACTGCGCTGGCAGAGGCGGGTTGGGTCTGGGCTTTGGGTTTTTCAGATTATTTATTGCTCAGCAGTGCTGAGGCTGCTGGCGAGGCAGGCTTTTGCTCCCTTTCCCAAGAGCTGCCTGATGGCTCTGGCCACGGGGGGGTTCTGGTGCTTTTTGCTCCCTATTTGCAGCCAGAGGTGACTGACTGACAGCCAGAGGAATGGTAACTGAAACACGCTGGATTTTCAGACTCTAGTCCCAGCAGTGCTTCCCCATGTTATGCTGAGGTGTGTTCATAGAGCAGCTCCCTGTTTCCTTGCGCTACTGCAGCTGAGCAGCTTCCCTGGCTGTAATCGACTTATCAAATAGGGGTAATGAAATACTTCATGTGTTGAGTCATCTGTATCATTTCTAGTCATAAAGCAATTCCTTTACCAGAGAGAAAAACAAATGGTGCATCATTTGCCACCTGTGCTGAGACATTCACTCCTGGAATTGCTGAGTTGTGGATACTCATATTTTTGTAATAAGTGATTGGTTTTCTTCATCTTGCATGTTATATAAACTAAATCAGCAACCAATAAATTATGGCAACAGAAGCTGGCGTGCAAGGCAGTACTTGACATTAATGCCTGTTCCTTTTACTGGTACAGTGTGGAGAAAAACTTGGGAAAAGGCAATTTTTCAAGTGCAGTAAATATATCCTAAGAACTGGCATGAGCTTTCCCCCCCTTTTAAACAAAATCCCCACTAGTTAACTTAAAAGCATGATGTTTTCTAATTTGGAGGGACCATCTCAGCTGCCCAGTGAAGTGGAGAGAATCAGTGTGATGCTGACTAAGGCTGCTGAGCAGTAGTGCTGGGGGCGCAGCTTGGAACTTCTGGCAGCAGGTAAAGACTTCATTAAATACCTTCCATTTAGTGCCTGAAGTGATGGGAAGGGAGAAGTGTCAGGAAAAGATACTTCTAGAAAAACATCCCTTGTTTGGGATGAGTTTTCAGTCCTTAAACCTGACAGGGCTGAGCTGCTCTGTGAAGGTTAAAGGCCGCCTTATCAGGGGAGGTGCTAGAGGAAGGACTGAGGACTTAAGAAGTGCTCATGGAACAGGCAGATCAGATAAGGAGCTTAAAAGGTGACTGGATGAAAGATGCTGTGGAACTTACCAGAGCCTGGTGCGCGATTCCCTCGGCAGCTGGTGTAGAGAGGTCGGGAAGGATGTGGGAACGATGCTGCAGCTGCTTGGAACGCTAGGGAACCTGGATTTATTTTTATTTTTATTAGAAGGGGAAAACAAGCCTGCAGAAGAGAAGAAAATATGCAATCAGAACTTGGATCTTTCCTCATCCTCCCTTTCTCTTGGGGCACACCCGCCTCGGGACCTCTGCGTCCTCTCCCCGGACCGTCCCGCTTACCGTGCCGGGGCCGGGGCCGGGGCCTCGCCGGGGCGGTGCCGGGGCCGTGCTGGGCGGCGCCAGGGCCTTGCCGGGGCGGCACCAGGGGCGGTGTAACGTGAGGGGCGGTAGCGGGGCTGTCTGAGGGAATGCGGGCGGCCAAGATGGCTGCGTCTGCCGCTGCTGCCGGGCGTCACTGTGAGTGTGAGGGCACCGCCGCGATGGCGGGAACGGGCGGCCGGGGGCGGCGGGCGGCCTGAGGGCTGCCCGGACACCGCGGGCGCTGCGCGGGCGGGAGCGCGCCGGCATCGCCGGCACCGCGTTACACAACGCCCGACAGGCGCCTTTCGTAACGCTGACCCGCGCCAGGGCCGGCGGGGCTGCTGCTGCTGCCGCCGCGGGGCCGTGCCGCCGGCCGGCTTACCGAGGCGTGAGGGAGGCGCTGCGCAGGATCATGGCGGTTTCCCGCCAGTGCGCTGAGGGGGCTTCGAGAACCGCGCGCGGGGTCTCCGCGCCCCCCCGCAGGG
>VRYO01000476.1:292829-308472 GCA_009812075.1 Sialia sialis
CCCTCACCCACTCGGGGGTCTCTCTCCCCTCACCTGCGGTGCCCGGGGGTGTCCCCCCGAGGCCAGAATGCCCTTTAGATTTAATATTTTGCCCTCTGTGGAATTCGGTTTTAAACGAGTCCCACAGTGCCACTTCTGAGACACACAGAACGCTTTTACCAGTGTTCCATCCAGCTGGGGTCATCCTCACTGCGTGTCCCGTCCTGCGCTGTGTCCTTCCTTGGTGGTGCAGGTGGCAATGCGCACAAAGCTCGCCTAGGTGAGGCCGTAGCAGATTGTCCAGAGTGTGACAGTCCTGGTCAGGATTCACCCCTGGCCCTGCACATCCTACCCTGTGCCTGGCAGTGGTGTCCCGGGGCTCCTGCAGCCCTGGGCCGTGCCCATTCCCTGGGACAAACGCCTTCTTACAGCGCACAAGTATCAACGCAGCCTTTTATTCTCTATAGTTGGCGTATAGTGTCAGCACCACTGAAAGCGATAACCGAAGAGCTGGAAGCAAACAATAAATATTTGCAGAGAGCTTTTCAGGTGTCAGCGATGCCTGAAGTTGCGTGGTTTGCAGCCCTTGGTGTCAGTGCAGATGCAGACGTCCACGCCACGCACTCGTAGTCGCAGTGAGAGGCTGCGTTTGCAGGATGCGTTTCTCTGCCATTGATTCCAGCAGGTTTTCAGGCCGTTCAGCATCTGTTCAGGAGGTTATTAGAGAGCTGTGAGCTCTGAGATACTCTTCCCAGCGGGTGGGCTGGCTGCTGAGGAGCTCTGTGCTATTGGGGCTCAATTGCTGCTGAGCCCCTGCGGTCTGACAGGGGAAATGTCGCACTGAGCAATTGCTGGAGAGATGGGCATGCAGAATTTAACCTTTTTTTTTTTTCCACCGTGAGCAATTCACTATTTTTGCACTAAACGAATACCATGTAATGACAATGAGCTCCCGAGGAGCATGAAGTGTGCCTTTGAAAAGGCAGGCTGTAACCAGCGTGGGGTTGTGTGGAATGGGTTGGAAGGATAATCGAGTTGTGTTCAGATGTTCTGGCGTATGGATGTGGAGATGCTGGAAGAGCCCAGAGGAGGCCACGGAGATTCTCTGCAGCCAGCCTGGGAGAGCTGGGGATGTTCACCTGGAGAAGAGAGGGATCTAGAGAGAGCTGAGAGCTCTTTCCAGTGGCCAGAGGGGCTCCAGGAGAGCTGGGGAGGGAGGTGGATGTGCGCAGACATGTAAAATCCCGGGGTTTGTCTGATGCTGAAATCCAGATTTATTGCCATCACCTGGCTGGGCAGTGAGAAAGAGGGTGGCCAGGTCTCCAGGTAGATGGATTCTGGAGTTGCGGCTCAGTGTTCCTGACAGAGTCAAACAGGAGCAGATGTCAAACCTACATTGGTGTGGGAATCCTGTGCTTGTCTGGGGTTATTCCAGGTGTGTTTGCCCCACAAGGAGTTACACAGTCTGACACTGATTCCCCAGTGCCAGCCCTTGTTTCTGCTCTGTTGTCATCACTTATTTTGCAGGTATGATTGGAACTCACAGATTAGCAAGGCTTTGGGTTGGGGTTTGGCTGCTGCAGAGCTGTAAGTGTAGAGTGTTCAAAGAAAGGCAGAAACTTTGGCATTTGCTGACTTTCTGTGATTCCTGGAGCTTGAGTGAAGGAACGCTGAGCTCGTGGTGCTGCGGTGGGTTTGTGTGCTGGGAGGGATCTGTGCTGTTGTGGTGCAGCCCAGCAGGTTTATCAGTGCTCTCACCAGAGCTTTATTCTCTCCACAGTGCTGAGGAGCTGCAGCCAGCTGCGGGTGCCGGTGCGATGGAGGGGCCAGGCCACGGCTGCCGTAGTGACCGAGAGCACCAAGCCCCACATCCAGCCCCAGGAGAGGTAGGTGTGGGCTCTGGGCTTGCTGCCTCTCCCTGATAGCAGCAGGGCAGCGTGTGCTTTGTGTGTGTGCGATTGTTTATCTGCCTGGCTGCACTCGTGTTCTCCGTGCTGCAGGACGAGCACAGCCTTGGTGCTGCAGAGTCCGTGAGGCCTGAAGCACTGTAGGTCCAATGGAAGGACAATATCGTTACTACTTGAGGTTCCTGCTTCCTGGGTTTCATTCAGCAGATACACACTCCAGCAGAAAGGGCATACAAGCTGAGGTCACAAAACATTAGGACAGGCCTGGGCTCCTCTCAATGGCCTCTTGTAGGACTTTGGCTTTACCAAGAGGAGGGAAAAGCTCCCTGTGCCACCTAAACCATCTGCTTATAACCTCCCTTAGAGCCAGCAGCTGGGAGACAGCTTTCTCAGTGTGCTTCCAGCTAAAGTTTGTGTTACAAATGGGTTACTGTTTAAAAAAGCCAGGGTAGTGCAGATTCCTGTGTCTGGCCATTCCTGTTCCTAGCACAAGTATTTACATAAGCCGGAGGAGCCTTGGAAGAGGAGCTACCTTTGCACAAGGCAAATGGAGGTTGTTTTGTCATCATAATAAAAATGGAAATGAAAGGTGTGGGTCACTAGTATTTGAAATCTCTCTTGCTTCCATAGGAAACCTAAAACAGGGATCCTGATGTTGAACATGGGAGGCCCGGAGCGGCTGGACGACGTCCATGATTTCCTGCTGCGTCTCTTCCTGGACAGAGACCTGATGACCCTTCCAGCTCAGAAGTGAGGAGCAGCTGTGGTACAGGCAGTGTTGGGTGTTGCTGTCCGAGCTGCAGGCTCTGATTTTACCTTGTGCAGAGAGCAGCATTCCCTAAAGCTGCTCCATCCTGGGAGCAGTCAGGGCAGGAGGCAGTGCCAGACCCCTCTGGTGCTTCTGTGCTGATGGCAGACTGAGGAGCGGGCAGGGTGCTGGGGTACAACAAACCAGCCGTGCTGCTTGGTTTGCAGATTGCCAGGTTTGGCTGTGCTGCTAACACGTGTCCCTCTCTGCTGCAGTCAGCTGGCTCCGCTGATCGCCAAGCGCCGCACCCCCAAAATCCAGGAGCAGTACAGCAGGATCGGCGGGGGCTCCCCCATCAAGAAGTGGACAGCGGTGCAGGGAGAGGGCATGGTGAAGCTGCTGGACAGCATGTCTCCTCTCACTGGTACTGCCCTGCTCTGCCTCCCACGGGCTGCTCCTGCTCTCTGCCTCTTGCCAAGCACCTTTGGCTCCTTGGTTTTCACTGTGGGGTGGGTGAGTTTCAGCCCTGCCGGGAAGCCATGGCCAGGATGGTGCAGAAGGGATTGCCTTGGTCCTGGGCTGTTGTGGAAGGCTGGGCTTGGGGAGTCACCTCTTGTGTGTCCTGTGATCCTGGGAAGAGGACTGACAGACCGTGTTACTCTCAGGTGTCCGAAGGCAGGTGCCAGGTGTGTGGCACTGCCAGGTATTGCTCCTTGCCCTGCAAGCCCTGCTTGAGCCCGAGGAAGCCTGCACTGAACACAGGTGGCTGAGGCTTAGGTGAAGCAAGGGGAATGTATTTGCTGTGGAGAGCTGAGGGGGTCAGAGTGCTGCTCTCAGCAGCTCTTCCAGGGCTGGAAGGACAGCTGCAGGAGAGACAAGGCTCTGTAGATGAGCAGTGCAGGGCATGGCTGAGCGATAGCAGCGAGCCCCACCCGGGGACACAGCAGAGATAAGGCTGGGCAGTTTGCTGGGCTGGAGGGAGATGCTCTCTCTGCCAGTCCTTCATGATGAGAAAACTTCAGACATGACTAGAGCCTCCTCCCCTCTGTCTGTGTCACAGAGCCCCTCCCAGCAAGCAGTGCTGGCTGCTGTGGGGTGGCCTGTGCCACTGTCCTGCTAGAGGGTGACATTTCCCATGGCTGTGGTGGGAATGGGTGCAGATGCTTCTGGGAATGCCCTTTAATGCAGGGCTGTTTTGTAGCACCCTGTGGCAGTGCCTCAGGCTTGGCTAGAAAAGGGCTGGAGGAAAAGGACTGCTAAAAGGGTCTGGAAGGCTAGAGCCAAATTTATTTCCATGCATTCACTGGTGCCTTCATTCAGGGGATGTTCAGTCCTTTCTCCTCAGATGTGACTCCCTAGCTTGGTTTGAGCTGTGGTCCCTGCAGGTGAGTCAGAGCCTGAGGCCAGCTGTGCCATGCAGGGAATGTTCTTGGAGCAGGAGCCTCTGATGGGTCAGGCTTGCAGCAGGTTCTGCAGATAAGCCTTGGAAGTTTATCTGCTTTTCCCAGTGTCCCACTCCCACTTGCTTTTGTGTGGTGACCTCTCTGTGCAGTCGCACCCTTCTCTGGGCACCTCTCCCACCTGATAAGTCAGTCCTTTGAAGGCTTTTTTTTCACTTGACAGCAGTTGCAGTTTAACAATAGAATGTGCTGAGCACTGCCAACCATTTCCTTCAGCATCCCAGGCGACCTTGCAGAGCACTGTGTTCCTTCAGAACAGCTCAGAACACTTGGATGTGCCTGCAGCCAGCGTTAGTGTGTGCTCACAGGTGGCACTTTGGGAGTGCTGAGCCCTCTTCATGAGTAACTGGCAGGAGGTGCTTGTGCCATGGGAAATGTGGCAAAAAAGAAGATGCTTCTGGGGCCATTCTGCCTTGATCTGGTGTGGGCAACAAGTGAAACCTCGGTGTGTCAGCACCTCTGCTGTCATGCTGAATGCAGACACAGCACTGTGCAGCCACCAGGAGGGGAACTGAGTGAGCCCACACAGGACAGGATGTCACTGTTATTTAAACAGTCTGCATACAGACACCAGCACCTCTCTGTTGCTGCCCATGGTCCTGGACAAAACTGACACTGTGAGGGGGTTGCTCCCAGGTTGGCCATGTTCTTCCCAAAATGTCCTTTCCCAGGTTAAGCTCCTACAGCCCCTGCTGTGCTTAGTCAGACTTTTGTCTTTAATGCCATTCAGAGATGTCAATGGGGTTACTGGCTCAGGGGCTCCTGAGGTTGGGTCTTTATTTGCTGCTGCTCCCAGCTGGGAGCTCTCGTGCCTCCTGCAGAGAGCTGGGGCTGACTAAACCTGTTTTCTGAATCCTGCATAAATGTGTGGAGTGGAGCCCAAGCACGGGACATCTGCTTCCTTCAGAAACCTGCTGAATGTTATTTCAGAGCCAGTGACCCGGAAACCCTGAAAAAGAAACTTTGCTTTTGTTCTCCTAAGAGCCTCTGTCCTCCACTTAAAAAAACAAAGAGCAAAGCTCTCCTGCCTGCCTCCCATCCCCTCACCAAGCCACGCTCCCAAAGCTGACACCCAAAAGATTAGAGATAAAACACGGAGGAACCTGAGATGTCCTCATATTGCCTTTTTGTAAAACCCCTCCAAAATCAGAATGGGAGAGCACGTGTCCCTGACTGACTGTTCTGCAGTGCTGGTGCTCGGGGTTTGGGTGCCACAGGAGCAGGTGCTGGGCAGGGAGTGCAGCTGGGGCTGGGAGTGCACTGGGTGTTCATTTAGCTTCTCATAGTGACACTGTTTTACACTTTTTAACCATTATGTCCTTGAAATCAGGACTTGCCTGGTGAGACACCAGGGCTCTGTCCAGACTGGGAGCTGCCTCTGCTAAATGCAGGGGCAGCAGGCAAGTGATGTTCCTGTAGAAGCAAACCATAATATAAATCACTTCTAAATTCTACTCACAGCCAAGTGAGGTGCCAGAAAATGGCTTGGCCCAAGAAAGGGCTTTACAAAAGTAGCCAGAAATCATCAGAGAGTTTCTTTCGGCAGTTCCAGCCCTCCTGTTTGTGTCTGTGATGCTGTGTGAGTGTGATGCTCACCTTTGCTGTGATGCTGTGTGTGATGCTCACCTTTGCTGTGGTCTGTGTGAGTGTGATCCTCACCTTTGCTGTGATGCTGTGTGTGATGCTCACCTTTGCTGTGGTCTGTGTGAGTGTGATGCTCACCTTTGCTGTGATGCTGTGTGTGATCCTCACCTGTGCTGTGGTCTGTGTGAGTGTGAGCCTCACCTTTGCTGTGATGCTGTGTGTGATGCTCACCTTTGCTGTGGTCTGTGTGAATGTGATGCTCACCTGTGCTGGGGTCTGTGTTCACCTGTGCTGTTCCTGCCTGCAGCTCCTCACAAGTACTACATCGGCTTCCGCTACGTGCACCCCCTGACGGAGGAGGCCATCGAGGAGATGGAGAGGGATGGCATCCAGAGGGCCATTGCCTTCACCCAGTACCCCCAGTACAGCTGCTCCACCACAGGTGAGCCTGCCAGGGCACGGCAGCCGTGGGCACGTGGCTGTGCCTGAGCCATCTGGCCTCTGACCAGGCTGGGCTCTGTGTGATCTGGGGTAGCACTGTTCCCCTTGGACACTCCGCTCCATTGATTTATGCTTGGGTTTTAATTACGTGGTGTGTATGATAACAGCTTGCTGCCAAGCTGCTTCAGAGTGACAGCTCGCTGAACTGTGTTGGTGACTGTGTTTCAGGAAGCAGTTTGAACGCCATTTATCGCTACTATAACGAGAAGGGGGAGAAGCCAAAGATGAAGTGGAGCATCATTGACCGGTGGCCCACACATCCCCTTCTCATTCAGGTGTGATCTGAAGGCCTTGAGGTTTACATCTTTTCTTTTTAAATACAGAAAAATGTGCTGAGGAGGGGTAACAGGAAGGTTTCAACCTGAGGGTGCATTTCAGTTGTGTGATGAGCTGGGTCTCCTCTGGCACGTCTGGAATTACAGGAGGAGGTTATTTCGTGCCCCATGCTTTGGCAAGATAATGTGTGACAGTGCCCACTGTGCACAGGCTCTTTTAAAAGCTGGGTGCTGTTACCCTAATGGAGGAGGCTGGAAGGAACCTCTCCAGGCCATTAGTCCAAATTCCTGCTCAGAGCAGGTCTGTGATCAGCACACAGATGCTGTTGATTTGTCACATTCCCCTCTGGCAGCAGAGTAATTCCTGGCTGTGGCAGGAGCTGCTTTCTTTGCAGAGAAAAGGGCTTTTTGGTGTTTATCAGGAGCTTCTCCTTTGGTGTGGGTTTGCAGTGTGGTGTGCTGAGATGAGGAAATCCCTGAGGGGATGGAGCTGCTGTTCCCTGGACATGCAGCTCGGGTGTTGTGCACAGAGGGAATTAGAGCTCTCAGGGCAGCACAGAACACAGGGTCACTGAGAGCAGCAGCCTCGCAGGGCTCCTGGCTCAGCTCTCTGTTCCTGTTTCCCTGAGCAGTGCTTTGCTGACCACATCCAGAAGGAGCTGAACCTGTTCCCGCCGGACAAAAGGAAAGAGGTGGTCATCCTCTTCTCAGCCCACTCGCTGCCCATGTCTGTGAGTCCCTGGGGCGGGGTGTGGGGGGACAGGCTGGGGCTGTGCCAGGCACTCTGCTCCTTCCCCGGTGTCCCTGGTGACACAGGCTGCTGTGTTTGTGTGCAGGTGGTGAACAGAGGCGATCCCTACCCTCAGGAAGTGGGAGCCACTGTCCAGAGGGTCATGGAGAAGCTCAACTACTCCAACCCCTACAGGCTGGTGTGGCAGTCCAAGGTATGTGCTCAGGGAAGCTGAGCAGTAAAAGCCTGTGCAGGGTCTCACTGGACTGCAAAAATACACCTTTATTCACAATTTCAGTTATTTCCTTCAGTCTCCTTCAGGCCAGCCCAGGTCCTTTGACATGTCATGGTGGGAAGTGTGTCTTCATTAAACATTTAATGGAGAAAGTGAGAAGTCCAAGCAAAAGCAGGGAAATAAAAATAAAAATAACTGTTTCTGTGCCATCCATAAGCTGCTCATCCTGCCTGAGGAAACATGGTGTTCTTTGTCAGAATGATTTAATGGGTGTTTTTCCTTTATTGCTGCTCTTCTGTTCAGGTTGGGCCGATGCCCTGGCTGGGCCCCCAGACAGATGAGACCATCAAAGGGCTGTGCCAGCGAGGGAAGAGGAACATGCTGCTGGTGCCAATAGCATTCACCAGTGACCACATCGAAACCCTGTATGAGCTGGACATCGAGTATGCCCAGGTTTTGGCCAACGAGGTGAGTGCTCCCTGGGTTTGTACACTTTGGGTAGTGCTGCTCTGAAATTATCTCTCCAATTTGCAATTTGCTTCTTGCTGTATTATTTGGGATTAGCTTTATTTTCTTGGAAATCAAACATTAATCTGAACTGGTTGAACCACAGAACAGGTGGGAGTTTGTCTTTCTAGATTTAGGTCTTTACACCATTACAAATATTGCTAAAAAAGAGCAAATGTTTTGGCAGCAAAATGCAGTGTTGCCCCATAGTGATTTTTGCTAAAACTGCTGAAACCCATGACGCTGCATTTAATCCTGTCATGAACAGGTTTCACCTTTTCCTCCTTCTTTTTGATTCAGTGTGGCGTTGAAAACATCAGAAGAGCAGAGTCCCTGAATGGAAACCCGCTGTTCTCCAAGGTGTGTGCTGTGGCTGAGGAGGTTTGCTGTTGGGTGGGGGTGCTTCCAGGTGGTTTTTAACATGGTTTGAGTAGAAGAGCAGGAGTGGACCCCCCTGTAGCTGCACTCTGTGTGTTACTGTGCTGCAGTCTATGTGTTTTGTACCGCAGTCTATGTTTTTGTGTCGCAGGGGTCCCAGGGTGCCCAGGCTGGGCTAGGGGGGGTTGCACAGCTGCATCTGCCCCTCTGACCCCTGGCACCCTCCCTGCAGGCCCTGGCAGACCTGGTGTGCTCCCACCTGCAGTCCAACGAGGTGTGCTCCCGCCAGCTGACCCTGTGCTGCCCGCTCTGCGTCAACCCCGTGTGCAGGGAGACCAAGGCGTTCTTCACCAGCCAGAGCTGCCAGCCCTGAGGGCACTGCCAGGCAAGGAGAGCCCTGCCAGCACGGCCAGCCTGGCTCAGTGCTGCTCTCTTCACTTGGCTTCATGGTTCTGGTGTTGTCTTTGTCTGAGGAGCTGTAGGAGTAGGGAAATGAGGGCATTTGTCTGTCAGGCGTGAGGAGATCTCACCCCACCCCAGCAGTGAGCACTGAAAAACTCACACAGCTTTTCTACAATTAGCTTCTATTTCTATGCAGGGATTGATTTGTGTGCAGGCTGGTCATGAGTGCATTAACTTGCACTCAGAGGTGCAGTTATTTTGGTTATTTTGGTTTTGCAGTCTGAGCAGCACAGTCTGTTGTCTGTTCTGAGAGGGACTTTGGAGATCAAGTGACTTGTAATGCTTTTTAATAATGTTTATATATATATAATTCTCTTTTTTTTAGGACATAAAGATAAGGCTTTGTTTTGGTTTGGTTTTCTCCTGCCAGAGACTTCCAGTGAAAGCTTAGCTGCGGTAGTGGAACGCACAAAACTTGTTTACATTTCCTAGGAAAAACATTTTCATTATCTGCAGGCGAGTGTTTGAAGAGCAGAAATTGGAAGGAATCAGCCTGCTTGGGAGATGCTGGAGAATTTGCTCCATTGAACCTGCGTGTTTCACCTCTAGCAGGAGCATGTGTGGAAACATGCTGGCTTATCTGTCAAGCAGAATGGCTTTTCAAATTCTTGTTTTTATTAAAAAGGGCTTTTTCTGTTTGGTGAAGTGAACTTAGGAAGTCAGGCTTGTTCTCCAGGAGGTTTACAGATCCACTCTGTGCTTTCTACTGTGCTTTTGTAGGGTACCTGTGGAGTGCCACAGGTAGGATTGATCTGGCTTAATTGCTGTTATTTAAATGGACATGATGAGTCAGGAGTGATTTCACACTGCACATGCCTGAGGACAGGCAGCCCTGTGCTGGGCTCTCCTGGAATGCTGCCAGCCCTGAGCAGGGCCCTGGCACTGGCTGTGCCCACAGGGTCCCCAGAGCCGTGAGCTGGCACTGAGCCCCACGTGTGGCAGCCCAGCTGTCATCCTTGGTGCACACATTTACTTGATGTCCTTAGCACTGAAATGCCAGGAGCTGGGCGCTGCAGGCTGCTCCTGGGAGCTGCTGTGGCTGCAGCAGCTGCTGCTCAGCCAGCTTGATCTGCTCAGGTAAGCATGAGGCAGGAGCAGAGAGAGAAGAGGCCTCAGGTGCTGCATCAGGGGTTTGTCTTGTTCTGCTTTCTTGTTGGAATTGAAGGAATGCTGTGCTGTAAATCCCCAGTACCTCTGGAGAGCTGCTTGCTCCACTGCCATTCCTGCTTCCCAGGGGGACACAGACAGGTTCCTTCAGCCAGGAGCTCCTGCAGAACCCTGTCCCTCACACAAGTCTTCCTTGGCCCTTCATGCCTGTGCCTGTTTCAGTGGCAGGGAGCCAGAAACTTCTCTTGTCCCTCCTGTCCCTCCCCCTGGGCTGTGCTCACTGCCTGGGCAGGAGAAAGGAGCACACATGTCCAGTTGGTCTGGGAACACTGGCCTTACGTCTCGTTGGACAGAACTGTCTCTGTCCCACTTCTCTGTGTGACATTTAGGGATCAGTCTGGCAGATCTTCCTCCTCACTCCTGTTTCCTCACAGCTGGAGGGAACATGGCCCTTCAGGTGGTCCAGGCTGTGACCACCACATTCACAAGTGTGGAAAGCAAGGTTAACTTCATCTGAACCTTGTGGTATTATAAATACAGATGGCTTTTCATTTTCATACTGGAGAGAGCCCTGAAAATCCTGGCTGGCACTGATTCTGAGGCATTATTTTGTCCCCAGTAATAAAAGGTACTTAAAATTCACTTTTGAGTGTTGTAACCACAAGTGGGATAATTACTCTGTTGCTGCTATTACACCATTATGCAGAAATCACTTAATTTTCCAGCTTTTAGCAGATGGGGCCTGTCTCACAGAGCTGGTGCTGCTGTTTGCTGTCAGGGTAGTGTTGCTCCTCTCTGCAGGCAGTGCTCTGAGGGGACATCAGTGCCATGGTGCTTGTGCCTCGCTGAGCCCTCCTCAGGACATCCCTGTGAGTGCAGCTGTTCCCAGCTGGACACCTGGTGTCCCCAGAGCTGGGGTCCTGCCTGCAGGGCGGTCAGCAGAGCACTCCCCTGGAGTCAGCTGCACCCCCAGGAGTCCTTGGGGAGAGTCCTGGGGCTTTGGGGAGGGCAGGAGGGAGCTGTGCAGCTCTGGCCTCAGGATATCCGCTGGAAATGGAGGAGTTGGGATCAGCCCCTGGTGTCCTGAGGGGCGAGCTTGTCCTGCTTTCACACTCTGCAGTTTGGCTTATTTTTTCATTACTGAGTGATTTTTTTTTTTTTCTCTTCTGAGTTTCTCTTTACCCCGTCCCTCGGTCCTGGCTGCATTTCAGACAAGGTGGGAGCTTCCCAAAGGTGCTGTGACACCACAGGGTGTTGGATGGTGTCAGAGCTGGCTCCTGCCATCCCCAGCTGAGCTCAGTGGGCCAGGGTTCCCTGGGAGTTCCTAAAGCTCAGTGAATTCTCCCTTCCCCCCAGGAGCTGGGGATCACCATCAAGTGTAAGCTGCAGGGCAGAGCAGCTCCTTGGATTTTGTTCATGCCAGATGTGTACAGATTCTTGCTTTTAACCCAACATATGCATTTCAGATTCAGGACTTCCATTTGATGTAACACAGCCAGTTTGGATATTCCTACTGTGTGTCATTTGCCATAAGGAGGAATTCCAATTAAAGGTTTTTTTGAAGAAATAACGGAGCTGTGTGTCTTTGTAGGAATCCTTCATGCTGCTGTTTGGAGTTCTCTCTGCACCTCTGGTGTCAGGCAGGGTGAGGTGAGTTTCCCCCCAAAAAAGCTGGAGAAGATGGTGAATCAGGATTTGCCCTGGAGTGGGATCCCACCTATGATGGATAATTTATTCTGCTCCCTGTTAGCGGTCTCTGGGCAGCTCCTGGCTGATGTTACTAATTAAGTGCTTGATTGATTATTTTCTGGAGCAGGGGTTGGAGATGTTGGATACTTAAGCTCATCCATTAGTGAGCTCGTGGCTGAGTTGTGAAGGGAGAGAGCAGGAGCAAACCCAACACTGTGGAAGGTGGGAAGCTGAGGAGAGCAGTGCTGGTTCTTTTCTTCTGGAATCTCAGTCCCAGCTTTGCTGTTTTACCTTTGGTGGGGATTTGGCTGTGTGAGCGTGGCAGAACTTCAGCAATGTCATATTGGAATCCAGAACAATCTCTGACATGGTGGAAGCACTTTTCCTTTCCTCCCTCTTTCCCTCTCACTCTCTGCCTGCTTGGCTGCTTGGCCGTGTTTCTTTTCACATGTCCATGAGCAGATTCCTGAGCTTGCATGGGCTGTCTCTCATCTTGTGTACAAGTACTTTTCTTTAGCAGGACAACCTGGGCATGGGATTTAGTTGTAAATCAGCATTTCAAGCTTCAGGAGCAGGTTCTACTTCTGCCTGTAGAGCAGGATTTGCAAATTTGGACCAGGTCTAAAACCTGCCTTTTGTTTTCCTGCTAAATTGTGCTCAGCAGTGCCAGGAAGAGGTTATTTAATTCGAGTCCATTGGCCTGACTGGTGAGCATCCTCTCTGTATGGGCATGGATTGTCTGTCTGTCCAGAGGGATCATCTCCAGGACACACAGCCTTTGATCCCTGGGCTCAGGCTGGACCAGGCTTGAGCACTGCTCTCGTGGAAGGTGTCCCTGCCCTTGGGATGTCACTGGAGGTGATTCTGAGTCACTGGAGCTGCTGCCTGTGATCCCACTGGGAGGGGGATGCTGAACCGAGCCTGGCAGTTCTGGGAATGATGGAGCTGTCACAGGAATGCAGAGCACTCCTTGCTGCTGTCACGTTTAAGGATGATCCATAACGTGTGAACATCACCCACAACTGAGCCCTAATTGCGTTTTCCAGGCGCTTCCAAGGAAGCTTTAAGGAGCACTTAAGGGATGGTGCTGGAGCAGCCCGGGGGGGCTCAGCCAACTCCCCCAGCGCTTTTATCCGCAGTTGCTGGGCCATTACAGGTTCTCTTTTACTGCCTTGGCTCTCTCTGTGGGAGGGGAGGGATGTGTAACATGACCCAAAGTGGTCTTGTATGTTTTAATCTGCTGGTTTAATATCCTATGGCTTCCTGCCATTATCCTTTGTGAGCTGCACCCGGAGCAGTGCTGCAGGTTTGCTGTGGCAGGGGCTGCAGCAGCTCCCAGGGCAGGCAGAGCTGCCTTGGCTGGTTCTGTGTGGGGCACTGCTGATGTCACCGAGCTGTCCTGGACACTGCAGTGCAAGGTTTGGTTTGTCCTGCAGCACCTCCATCCCACACGTGCTGGAAAGCAGTGGCGCTGCAGAAGCTCCTGCTGCTTTCCTCCACAAGGCCATTCTTTCACCCTGACTTGCTGTGCTCTGCAGGCTGCATCCCAGGCTGTTTCCCGAGGGAATTCCTGCAGGGTTTCGAGTGCTGCTGTGTTTGGATCACAGCACTGGCAGCACTCATCTGTATCAGGAGGGAGCCGTGCTGGGATCTCTGCGGGTCCCACAGGCAGATCATTGCTGTCAGCTTCATCCTGATGGATGCTCTGCACTCCCAGCACTGCCCAGGGGCAGCAGCAGCAGGAGGAGGAGGAGGAGGAGGATGGGAGCATGGCACCTGCTCCTTCAGGCTAGGCTGCTCAGGGTGAGGACACATCCAGGGAGCAGGACACATCCAGCCTGGTGCCACGAGGAGTCCCTGTGTCCCTGGCACGGTGCTTGCTGTTCTGTCTCTGCTACCAAAGCTTTTTTAACACTTTAACCTGAACAATTGCTGGCAGGGTTAGGAAACGGAGCTGAGGGGAATTCACAGGGCACAGCCTGGCCCTGGGAAAAGCTGGTGCTGACACAACATCCCAGCCTGGCTGCAATCCCACCACACACCCAGCTCCTCCTTCAGCTTTCCACAGCTTAATGAAATGCTCCCATTTCCTTCTTCCAGCTGTGCCCGCTGCTAAGTGCCTGCAGAATGCATTCCCAGGGGGTCAATCCTGCAAGTGAGATGGAAATGACCTGCCCTGCCTGCATTAGTCTCGGTGTCACCACTCTTGCTCTTTGCTGTTCACGTGTTTTTTACCCTTCCTGTGCTCTGTGCCCACCCTGGTGGCTCCTGCAGCCCCCCCTTGCAGGGCAGGGGGCTTGGGGAAGCTCTCCCCACCCAGCACGTTCCTCTGGGCCAGGACCCCCTCCTGTTCCACCCAGGCACAGGGAGAAGGGAGGAGCTGCAAGGGCTGAGGAGCAGCTCTGCCTTATCTGCCCTGTGGCCACCCAGCAGAGTGAAATGAAGCAGTGTAAATTTAATTAATGGCAGAATCTGGTGTCGAGAGAGGGACACAAAGTGAAGGAGCATGAACACACATTTTTCAGTGAGTTTATTCACCCCAAGGTTGGATCCCAGACAACCCCTCAGCCCTGGCACTGCTCTGGGGGCTCTGGGGTCCCCCTGCCCTCCCCAGGCTCACCCTGCTCTGCTCACACAGGAGCGAGCTGGGGCAGGAAAGGGCTGGCTCGCTTTGCTTTCTAAAGATACAAAGTGCTTCTCTCTGCACTTTGTTCTGCTTTTTCTCAAGGAGACAGAACAAACCAGACTTGTCCACAGCTAGGGTAAGAGACTGAATGAATGAATGAATGAATGAATGAAGGCAAACCTGCTACATCCTCCTTGCCATGGACTTTCAGCTCCAGGAACCTCCTGCCTCCTCCCGGAGAGCTGCTTCAGGGAAAGAAAGTGCAAAAACTAACAGAATTTTATGGTAATTACATTGCATCACAGAATTCATGACTTACATAAAGTGATTTCCCCTGTAATCTCACAGCCACACAAGCTGTGCTTGGCCAGGCCCTCAGTCCAGGCAGCATTTTTGGGACGTGGTCCTGCATTGGTGTGGCTGTGCTCAGCTCTCCTCACAAGGAAGCAAAGGAAGCAAAAGCATTGTTTTCCTCCTTTATTGAACTTTGGCAAATAATATGTGTGGGGGGGCTTTACATCAATAGCTATAAATAAAACTTTGAAAGCAATGTAATACTTGTCATTGAGATAAAGGACATCTATTGGCACAAATCAGTGAGTAAAAACCCTTTAATGATAAAATAACATTCACTCTTTAGCTACTTTATTTGTCTGAAAAACTCAGCTTACACTCAGTTCAACATACCACCTTCCACAAAGTTAAAAAATGACATAAAATGACATAATAAAATAGACCTTAAATTTCATCATCCAAGTGCCTTGGCAAGGTGCAGCAGCTGGAGCAGCTGTGGCAGCCCCGCCGTGCCCTCGCCGTGGCCTCACGTACCCCTGTGCCTCTGGGCTGAGGATGCAGAGCTCGGCCTGGTGACACCTGCGTGTCACTGGTGAGGGGTGGCACCTGCCAAGCATCCTGCTCTGCTTATTGCAAGGACGTGGAAAGCTTTCTGCAAGGTGAACCACTGTTACAATCATCGACTGTCTGACAAAACCCCACTCGAGTTGTGGTGTCTCTTGTGTCTTTGGCAGAGGAATCAGCAAAGGAAAGAACCCAGCTACAGCACACAGCTTTCATTACCATCACAACCTAGCGAGTAAGGCCAAGTAAAAAGGTCTCCTTGCACTAATGAGAGCAGTGTCTAACACACCCTCACTGACAGACCATATCCATCTCTGCTGGGACTCAGAGCCTGCCCCTGCCTCCCAGGCCTCCCTTCCCTGCAGAGTGAACGAGCAGCTGCTCTGGCTTTGTGTCAGTACAGCCCGGGACCAGGGGCTCCAGAGAGAAAACACAGCCTGTTCTTACAGGGGGGCTCAGGAGGGAGGCTGGGCACAAATTACAGCTGGCCCAGGGCAGGGGGAGCAAGGGGCTGCCAGCCTCAGGGCTGCCCTGGGGCAGGAGCAGCACAGGACACAGCTGGGATGGACAGGGGCCAGTGCCAGGGCTGGGATGGAC
>VRYO01000476.1:309472-326062 GCA_009812075.1 Sialia sialis
CACAAAGCCAGAGGAGTCCTCTGCTGTGCCCAGGGGCTGCCACAAAGCCGGAGGAGCTCCTGCTCCCAGAACAAGCGTGCATTGCCACTGCAGGAACTGGATGGTGAGGAGAAGCTTGGCCAGCTCGCTGCTCCCATGGCAATTGCACTGAAGTGATTTGGGTTGTTTGACACAGGACAGCCCTGAGCAGGGCTGAGCTCCCAGGGCGCGATTCCACAGCGGCAATGCAAACACAACTGCGAACAGCTAACAGGCTCCATGCATAAATAAACACCACCAACCCACAGAGCTGGCCCAAACCCCAAGGAAGAAGTTGCCATTAAGAACCACGATGCATCACACTGCTAAGGGTTTGCCTCATGCATAAACATGGGAGTGCTGATTGGCAGTTGCTAATTATAATTATAATACTACACCGTCACACAGGACAATCAGCTCGTCAGACCAAGTAGCACAAATGTAGAAAATAATTTTTTTTTCCTCTTTTTTTTTTTTTTTTTTTTTTTTTTTTCCCAACAGAGCAAATGAACACAGATTGTTTCTTCAGCAAAATATGAATCTGTAAACTTTGGGCTCATTCTGCAACTTTTCCCCGATCCATAATAACAAAAAAAAACAGATGGGAAGAAAGACTGACGTACATTTTTAAGCGCACCTTCTCTGTCTAGTACAAAAGCACAACCTAAAACATAGAAAGCTTCTTCTGTTTGTTTTTTTCTTTTAAATCACAGTTACCAAAAAGAAACAGTGAATAATTTTTACATACGCTATATAACATTACGCTAAACAGCTATTCTCTATGAGGTATATCTGAGAAATTCCATCAGGGATTGCACGGTCTGCCTTGCCAACATGCCCAGTTGGTAATAAAGCTTTGGAACCTTGGAGAGAGAGAGATCAGGGCTGGGGGAGGAGGAGAGCCTTTGGTATTATCAGGAGTGTTCTTTGCAGGGCTGCATCGCAAAGCACCACAGTACAAAAGCCCACCAGGTACGATTCGGCGGCCCAGTCGAAGCTGAGGTATTCACAGGAAGAATAAAAAAAAGCACAGAGAGGTCTAGACTGGCAAAATCGTTGCTTTGGTTCAAGCAAGGCACTCGTCCCGTGGTAACATCACTCTTTGCAAGTGGAGCAGGAGTCGGGGGGACCCTGCCAGCTCTGGGGACTGTCTGTGTCCGAAGGACAGGGACAAGGGACTCCCCGCCCAGAAGGCATCCTGAGAATTATTATAGCTTTGTAGTGAACACAGAGACACGGAGAAAAGCACGCTTGTCAGTCCTGCCGTTCCCCACACAAACACCAAAGCCAAGGCCACGCCGAATGGAAGCAGCGTTGGTGCGGAGCTGGCTCAGTCTGTGACCCCAGGGGCACCCAGGGAACGTTCCCTGGGGAAAGGGCAGGGCTGCAGCACGGGGCTGGGCTGGGGAGCTGGGCCAGGAGCAGGGCCAGGCTGGATTCAGCTCCTCAGAGCAGGGCCAGAGTGGATTCAGCTCCTCAGAGCATCACTTCAGCCTACAAACAGCCTAAAACAGGCTCCAAACCCCAGTGCCAAAGGGCACCACTAATTCCCCAACCAAAGAAGCAAACACTCAGGAACGTGATGCTAATGGAGCTTAATGTAGCTCACTTCATTGCTAACTTGAGGAAAGTAATGAATTGATTTTTATCTGCAAACTGTACTTGTAAACAAGAAGCAAAGGTGAGGAGAGGGAGCAGCTCCTGGCTCTGTGCAGGCTGTGAGGCAGCAGAGCCCCGCAGCTGCCCCGGGCCCTGCTCGAACAATACCAATTAGCAAACACAGCCCATCACTTTCCCCAGGGAAGCCGCAGCTGGAAAAGGCCTGCAGCCACCTCCAGCTCCACACGAACTGCAGGCAGGACCTGCGCTGGAAGCAGCTCCACGTGTCCAGCTGGGGCTGGCAGGAAGGAGAGGGAACACAGAAAGGGATCCCCAGAACTGGCAGCTTCCAGGGCAGCGGTTCTTTGGGAATCTGGGCTCTGCTGGACGTGTCTGGGGTAGGAGAGAACGGGGCAGTTAGCAGAGAGCACAAGCAGGATGCAGACCGCACAGAGAAAGAAATCTTTGGTATCTTTGGTATCATCAACACGATTAAAATTACAAATGGAAAAGTCAGTGAGGTAGCCTCTTTGGTTCTCACTAGAAATAGAAAGGTTTTTTCTGTTTTTTTTTTTTTCTTTTTTCCTTTTTTTTTCCTTTTTTCCTTTTTTTTTCCACACACAGAAGTTCATTCTTGGAAGCAGCTAGTTTAAGGGTTTCTCTCTTTTTGCTTGGCATGGATAATTTTCCCCCCAGCTTAAGTTTTAAGAAGCCACAAAGTTCAGGCAAAGTATCCCAGTGTCTTTTTTTTTCCCCCTATTTTTTGAATGCACAGTTTGAGGTTGAATATTCATTGCTTGTCCTCAAAGTTCGCTCTGCTGCTCTTAGAGGAAATCAGCTGTAGTGCTTTATAGATAATTCTAAATAAAAAATAAAAACTCTACAAGGGCATCCCTGCGTGATGATGAATAAGTTAAATAAATAAGTTATATTATGAAGGCTCCATGTGCCATAATAAAGGTATGTCACACTTTCTAATCAGGAGAGAAGAGACTAACTTAAATAATTTAAACTCTGATATTTAAACAATTAAATTAATTAAAGGAAGGAATTAAAACTAGACTAGTGTTTCATGGAAGGAGTTGTTGTTCCCCTGTCTGACAGAACCTGGCTGCTCTACACAGCAATCCCAATTCTGAAGGATATTTGCTAAGAGGCTACAGCAGCCCCATGGAAAAATAGCAAAATGACTCAAAAAGAATTCACAACTGGCTGAATTAAATAGATACAAAGAGCTAACATCAAAGCCTGACCCCCCCATCTACATTCAGGCAAAACGCTCACTGAATTCAAAAGCTAAATCGAAACACAATGGGATTCAGACTGAACAGAGATCTCAGGACCTGCCCTAAGACTAAATTAAATAAATTACATTATCAATAGATAATATATCGGGTTAAAACCCACAAGTGTCTGGAAAAAAAAAACAAACATTATAAGCTTTGCCTTCTTAGAAAATCTTAACCAATAAAAATTCCCCATAATAAATATAAAGGAGGCCAAGTAGAAAGTTTCCCCAGGTGATAAAAATCCTCAGGAACGGTGACAAGCAAGGGAAGCATCGGCCGTGTCCGAAGCCAGCGCACTCTTGGCAATCCCGTGTGGTTCTCCCTGGGGAGAGGAGAGAGAGGGGAGGGGAGAGAGGAGAGAGGAGAGAGGAGAGAGGAGAGGCCTCCCTCCCCCTGTCCTCTGCACGTCTTTGGATTCAGCTGTAGCTCAGAGAGAGCACAATAAAGCTTTGCAACCGAAGGCAGTGAGCACATTCTTTGTTCCTGGGCAGACCCAGCGGGATCCAAGGCTGCTTGGAAGTTGAACTCATCTTGGCTGTGCCCAAGCTGTGACTCCAAGCTCCCGGTCCAGAAGATGCTGGGGTACTCTGCGCACACGAGTCCTTCTCAGCACAGTAAATAAAGCAACAGGTTACATGACACAGCTCTAGAGATCCATCAGTGTGTGGCCCAGAGATGGAACATGGGGGTGTGGTGTGGGCAGAGCACAGCACAGCCCCTGCCCACCCACAAACATCTCCACACAGCCTCTGCTCCTCTCTGAGGGAGCTGCTACATCACAGAGCACAGTGACATGGAAGACGTCACAGGGGCCATGGGAGATGCAGGGATAAAAACTGCAGCAGGATTTTATCTTTGGCTGGAAATGGATCGTGACTGCTGACAGGTTTGAGGCCCCAGCCCAGAGAAGCCTCGTGTGTTGCTACTCTGTAAGGCTGCATGGCAAACACTTGCACAGTCTGGAGAGAATTTCACTGAGAAATCTGAGTCACTGAGTAGCTGATCTGAACTCCCTTTGTTGGGACCACTGGATGAGCTCTGAGCAACAGCAGAAGGCCCGGGTGTGCTCCAGGCTCCACAGGAGCTGTGGGCAGCTCCCCTGGCCGCTGGGGAAGGGGGAGGCAGAGCTGTGGCACTCTGGGTGTCCCCCAGGTGACAGGAGCCTCGCTGAGGTGTCCCATCCTCAGAGGCTGCCTGGGCTTTTTCCTTCCCACTGCAGGAAGGGAGGTGAGCCACGAGCACTGGGGCTGTCACTGCTCCTGTGCCACCCCCTGCACTGCACACTGCAGGGGACACTGCCAGCACGGGGGGGACACTGACTTCAAAATGCACCAGGGGCTGCTGCTGCGATGGACACTCAGGTGGGAATGGAGTGAAACTTCAGTGTGAGCACACCAGCTCTGCTGGGCCCTGCTCCACAGCCTGCTGGCTCCAAACTCCACACTCAAATACCTGAATTTGGGTAAGAGCCCTCAGAACACATCAGCCCAGATTGGGACTGTTTTCTGGGGACTCGATTCCATGTCTGGCTAAAAGCATTCTCCAGGTCTCTTTGGAATCCACCTGGAAATCTCTGCCAAAGGATCCTTTGATCCCAGAGCAGGCACATGCTGCAAATTCAACTGTGAGGATCCTGGATTTCCTTCCAGAAACTTCTCCTGTCCTGAGCAGATGACGCTTCTCGATTTTTTTTTTCCTGTTTTGAGTGCAGTGATTGGAAGTGACTGCAGCAGTTCTGTGAAGCAGTTCAAACGAAGCCCTTGTTTAAAGGCAGAGAGGAGCCAGATGTGCTCTGGCTCTGAGGATGAATTTGGACATGTCATGATCTGCATCATCATGACCTGGCTCAAACAACATGACCAGCTAATGTGTCAGAAGCAGCTCCTGAAGTGCCTCACAAACTGCTGAACATGGGTTTGGGTCAGGTGGAGGTTTGGAGCCGGGCTGTGGTGCTGCTCAGCACTCACAGTGACACAGATGGGAACACACATATTGCAAGTTTTATCCCTGGGGAAGAGAAGGAAGAGTGGAGCACAGGAGGGTGGCTGCTCACAGCTCCAGACACACGGGACACCGACACACAAGTCACAGCCAAGCCACAAGTGTTTCCTGCAGGGAGGAGACCACAGCAGCACCCCAACACCCTGCACTTGGAGTCCATGCAGCTCCTGGAGAGATGCTGTGTGGGCAGAAACAGGGGAACATCAATAAACCCTTCTGGTTGCACAAAGACTCACGAGTGGTTACCTGTCCAGAGACCAGCGGGGTTTTATGTGCATTAGTCGTGCAAGAGGAGAAACAAACTGAAACACAAGTAGTGAGAATCCTCATCTTTGGTATTGTAGCTGTTGAGGTTTTGGTTGCTCTGTTCCTTGTTCTTTTGAAAAAACTGCATAGGCACAAATTAAAGACAATCTTCAACTTTAAGATGACTGAGTTGTCAAATGAAGCAGCAATTGTACTGGCTTTGCTTTGTTCTCATTCTTGTCAACCCTTTCTTTGAGATCTGCTTCCGAAAACGTCCAAGATGTCTGTAGAACACAGTGTGGGACTCGTTTGCTTCCTGACATGCTTCCTTGTTTTGTTTTGTTTTTTTTTTTTGGTTTTTTTTTTTTTAGTTTTTATTTTATCTTTCAATGGAACAGTTTGTTGCAGAAGAAGTAGGTGCAGAAAACGTTTCTTTGGTTTCGATTAAAGAGTACATAAAAAAGTCTCAAGTGTCTGTAGCAGAGCACGGTCACAGCCAGCGGCCGTCGCGCCGCCGCCAGGGCGGCCCCGGGCTGGACAGAGGGCTTGGGGCTAGCCAGGCTCCCCAGCACCAGCCAGCCATGACTGAGAGAAATGGCAAGGTATAAACATCTTTGGCTTGCAGAAATCCTGTCTCTTTGGTGTGCTGTGTTCCCGCTGGCTCGGGGAGCTGGCAGGGAAAAGGAACTCGGGGATGTGAGAGAGCGAAAGGCGGCACGTCTGAAACGGTCGGTGCCATCTGAAGGGCTGTTTCTGTTTTACCTGCTTGAAAGTACCTAAAATACTGAGAAAGTGAACAAAAACTGAGTGCTAACAGTAACAGCCACTGCTGAGGAGAAACCAGATTGCCAGAAACGAAAAAGGATGGAATAACGTAAAGTAATCTGGATCTTCCAGAACGTTGTGTTTGCTCCATGAGCTGCAGCAGCTCCACCGAGCTCCTGAGTGTGCATCAGGTACAAACACAGAGCTCCTGAGGAGCTGCCAGCTGTGCCCGTGGTGTTCCTGGCATGTCAGGCTGCAGCTGGCACAGCAGCCCACGGACCGTGGCTGTGGCTGCCAGCTTTGTGCTTGATACTTTGAGCTCAAGAGAACTGAACTTTTCTGATCCAAGAACAAGCTGATGCAATGCAACTAAAAAACCAAACAAAAGCAAAAACCAAACTTAAATCTGATTTTTTTTCCCCTAAAACACTTAAAACCATGCCTGAGTTGAAAACCAGGGTTTTCAGTATCCGACTTTGTGCTGTTGTGGCGTGGCCGCAGGGTGGTGTGGCCAGCACAGAAAGCTGGGACAGCTCAGGAGAAAGCTGCCCCAAGAAGGACTCCCCTCCGTTTCAGACCTGCTGCGCCTGTCCTGAGCATAGGATTGTGTGAGAGGTGAACGTGGAGCCTGCCGAGAAGCCGTGGGGATGTCCTGGGGCCAGCTGGGCTGGGGAGCGTGCGGGGGGATTGTGCTTTAGGTCACGGGCGAGGGGCCGTGCTGGGAGCCGCTCTCTGCTGTGCCAGCTGTGCCAGCCGTGCCAGCTGTGCTGTGCCCTGCCAGCCCTGCCCCTCACGCCTTGCTGCACGTGCTGGGGGCTGAGGAGGAGCCCCCGGAGCTCAGGTCGTCCTGCCACTTCTCCAGGCTGCGCCGGCGCGCGTTCATGAAGAAGTTGCTGACGGTGGTGAGCTCCAGGCCCAGCTGCTGCGAGATGGTGATCTGCATTTCCTTGGAGGGACGCTTGTTCTCCTTGAAGATGGCAAAGAGCGTTCGGCGCTGCAGGTCCGTGAAAACCAGCCGGGATTTCTTCTGCGAGTTGTTCCGCTCTTTGTTGGGCTCTTGTTCTTTGCGTTTGCAGGCTGGGAGGGGGTGGCAGAGACAGAGAGAAAGCGTCAGGGTGGTGCCCACAGACCCTGCCTGCCAGCACTGCCACACGGAGGGCGAAGTGTCACCAGCTGAGCCAGCAGCACTCTGGCACACGGGGCTCCCAGAGGAATCCAGAGGGCTGCACTGCTTTTACATCCCCAGTAACTCTCAACAGCCAGGAACAACAGCTGTACCTAACTTCTGTCCCAAAGTAAAGCCCAGTCAAAGCTCTGGAGCAGCAACCACCGAGGGGACACACCCCCATGGACCTGCCTGATGTCCCCTGCTGACTCCTGCAGTGCCACCGGCCCAGGGCACCGCTCCCATCGCCTGTGTCCCTTCCCAGGGCATGTCCCGAGGGCTGAGCCAGGCAGAAACACCCAGGGCATGTCCCCAGGGTGAAGCCAGGCTGGAGCAGCCAGGTCAGGCAGGGCAGCAGTGCTGGACCATCGCTGAGCAATGCTAATGGATCCTAAAACCCATTCGTATTAATAGCTGCTCTGTATTTATTAGCAGAGAGAGAACAGCAAGTGCTGAAACCAATAGTGCTGCCGGAGCACACCCACTTAAAAATAGCCTGCCCAGGCTGTCTGCACTGGGCACAGAGAGAAAATCCATATGTTGACATGGTTAGGTAATGTGCTGGGACAAAATGAGCCCAGAGAATTGATAAGCGGGCGGGTTTTAAGCAGCCCTGTTAAATAATTCTGTAGGTCTGGAATGTGAAATGAAGCTGGCCCAAAAGTAAAAGTCAGACTGTGGAAATGTCGGTAATTAACCCAGTGAGGGCTGTGCCTGTGTGGAGCCTGGCTCAGGCACTGTGGCACTGTGCATTTTTGCAGGAAACTGCAATGTTTTGTTGGAGTGCCTGACCCTGACCCCTCCAGCTGCCGAATTCCAGTGGCTGCAGTAGAGCTGCTGCTGGCAGGGAGGTGAAGGTCAGAGCTCCAAACAGCCCAAAGCATCAGAGAAGGATGGTGCTGAGAGCAGGGTGAAGCTGACAGGGATGGGGGTGACTGCTCCTGTACAGCACTGCAGAGCCTGGAGCAGGGCTCTGGCTGGGAGCCAGGCCAGCAGCACGGATGCTCCAGAGGCACCAAGGTGAGCCTGCAGCCTGTCCCAATGGCCACACTCACCTCTCTGAGGCCCTTACCTCAGAGGCAGCAGGAGGGAAGGGTTTGGGCTCTCTGGCACAGCACAGATAACACCCAACTGAGCTGAAAAAGCAGATTTGAAGCTAGGTTTACTTGGCCACGTGTCCACAATGCAGGTGGCGATGTCCCCGGCGCTGGGGACACGACAAGCACCAGATCTCTGCTGCAGCTCCTAATCGGTTCCGGGACACTGGGACGGGCAGAGTGTTTCCTACCATCACTAATTTATGTCCTGAGATACTCTGCCTTTTACAGTTATTGGTAGCTGATCATCAATAATGCAGAGGGATGTGCTTTTTGATGCATTCAGTAAATACTTTCCTTGAACTGCGGAGTTTGCTCTTGAAAAGGCCCCACAAAGGCAAACGCTGCACCTGACGTGCATCTCTCAGCAGAGAAAAATGGGGTGAGCACTCTAATAAAATCAAGTCATTTTCCAGGAAGAAAGAGAAAGGTTTTAGCAGCGGAGGGAAGGGCAGAGACCATCTGGATTCTAAGCACAATTTGATTTATTAGCTGCGGTAAAACCTGAACACATCCTATGGAAGAAAATGGACAACCAGCAAGAACTGAAAGCCATAACTGGAAAAAATAGAAAAATAAACAAAAATTTTCTTTAAAGATGCTCTTTGCTAGAAACAACACAGGAACTGCTCAGAATTGGGGTCAGTGCTGCCTCCCTTAGTGGATTTGAAGGGCATTAAGAGGGTGCAGGGAACTGAGGCTGTGCTGTGACACCCTGAGTGTCACCACACTGAACAGCTCATTTGTCTGACTCCCTGCAACAATGACTCTGATTTTCCATTTTCCTGCAGGCAGGAGAGCAACCCAGCCAGCCCAGGCATTCCAAAGAGTCACAAATCCTGGAAAACATCTGGCAGAGCCCAGCTCCATGGCAGCCTGTGAGCCCTCAGGCTCGGGGCAGGGATGCTCCAGGGCGTCCCTGCAGAGATGAGGACACCAAGGTCAGCAGCCTCAGGAGGAGGAGGAGGCCAGGGAGGGTCCCAGGGGCTGCAGCAGTGCCTGAGCAGCCCCAGGAGAAGTGGAGCTACCTGGGATGCTGGAAACATCCAGCACAGCTCCTGTGCCTCTCTGGCTCTGCACGGCTTCACTGACACAAAAGTGATTCTGCAGCCACAGAACAAAGAGCTGCTGCTAAAAGGAGCCAGGCAGAGAGCAATCTTCTCTCAATCCATCGTTCCTAAGGACAAGCTGTGAATATTGACCCTGCCTCTGTGGTTTGTGTGGGTGCAAAGTCACCCAAACCCAGTTATCTGGCTGATGGAACTCAAACTGCTCCTCTATTTGATTTCGGAGAGGAATCATGTGAGGGAAATGTAATTACTCTGGTAATACTGAACACAATGAAATGACCATCAAAACGTTTTCTAAAGATTTAAAATGCTTTTCTTTTGCTGTGATTCACTTAAAGCAACCCCTTGTATATCCCTGTTACAACAATCTCTTAAAAACTAGGCCTCAGAAATCAATTTGATTACCTCTCTGAATTAAGTATGCACGAATGAGAGCGATTGAGATCAATACAAATTAGGTTAAGTACTCCACTGTGTACAAAATCATTATGGAACAAGGAGCAATCAGAATGAAGATGCAAATAATCACATTGTCGGGCTGGGCAGCCAGTGCTGCTCATCCCAGCTGCTGCACACACACCAAACTCCTCATTTTTGAAACCCTAGGAATGCCCTTGATGGCATTTATCCAGAAAAGCAGACTGGCCGTGTAGCACAAAGGTAATTCTGTTCTTGCAGAGGAGATCTGCTTGCTCAGCCATTGGAATGGGGAGGTGTTCCCTGTTTGGAGATCCAGGGATTCCTGCAGTGCTCGGTACAAGCTCACAGCCTGTCTGGGAAACAGGAAGGTGTTTTCTTGGTGCCCCACCTGATTTTCCCCTCTCAATCCTGTCCCAGTCTCAGGGAGTGCTGCCTCCCCCAGGCCCTGCACACTGCAGCTCCCTGAGAAGAAAAGATGAATGGTTTTGGGGACATGGCTGCTTTCTGTTTCTTCCTGGCACGCCACAGCTCCCAGGCAGTTTGTCTCCAGCCTCCTGTAAATCTGCTGGATGGCTGGAATTGGGCTGTAAATTCTGCTTCCTCCCTGCAGTGCTGCAGCACCCACCTCAGCTCAGGATCTGACAGGAGCCTCTGGGTACCACTGGAACCTTCCAGCACAGCACAGCTCTGGATCCTGCCAGCTGCACTTCATGTCCCACACCTGGGAGATTTATGCCTCCTCTTGTGGAGATTCCCGCTTTTGAATCCCAAAATAGTTTCCAGTGACAAGGATTTCCATCCCTGATGAAGCCAGGCCTTGCCCACGCCGAGTGCTCTGCCTGGAGCAGCATCTCCAAGTGATGGGAAGCACCCAAACACAGCTGTGACCCTCTCCTTGGGAGGAAGGAAAGGACTCCGGGCATCTTTGCCGAGAAAGGGCTGGGAGCTTAAAGCTGGGGTGGGTAAGTTGAGTAAGAGCATGAAATCCTACTGCAAGGGGAAGGACAGATCTAGTGAGTCCTTGCTGTGTGCTCCTGCTGTCAGGAATTCTGACCCCTGGGAGAAGTAGCATGTATTTCCTTTTACTACCACTTATCAATAGGGTGGAATCAGGAAGAACAGGAGCGGACAGGAGCAAAGCTGTGGCAGGTTATCTGGGAAAGGTGCAGGTTATCCCTGCACTTTGGCTGAACACAAAGCCAATCCCTGTTTCTGCACACGCTCTCCCCATTTCCTCTTGCAGGGGCTTAGGAAAGCTCAGCTGTAGCAGGGCTCCAGAGAGGGGGAGGTGAGGAGGGCAGGGAGAGGGCCCTGGATCCCCCATGCCACGGGAAGGAGAGGGCAGGAGGAGCCCAGGGGAGAAGGAACTCGGAGAAGAAGGTGTGTGGGAAACTCTCTGAGGAAGATTTCCTCTGCTCTTCCTTCACCTCCTGCAGCCCTTGCTGCTTGCCAAAGCTTAATGCCCATGCTCCCATCCCATTAGGAGGGGATGAGAACTGCTGGAAAATCACCACTGCTCATAAATATGTTCCCTGCTTACTGAGAGATATTTTGGTCTTGGAGACAATTTGCGTTTTGGGAACCTGCCAGCCTCTATCGCTTGTCTAATAATTCCTCTGTGCAGCATTTACCAGTGGTTTGAGTCCCTTTTTTCACAATGGAGCAGTTTGATTTTATAGCTCAAAAGCCCCAAACAACCCCAAAACACTCCAATTTCTTTTCTGATTGCATTTCTCTCTGCCATCAGCGAGTTGTCTGGCTGATGCTATCACCAGACCCATTTGAGACTAGTCTGTTTGGTATGATTTCTGTGTGCAAACCCCTCTATAAATCAGAGAGCCTTTTATGCAAAAGTCTGCAAGATGGATAGAGCTGGATACAAAATCTTTTACCTTGGAAAAAGAGATGTATTATGTGTCCCGTTGGATATAGAGCTCTCCCTGCATATTCATGGCCCAGGTATGAGGGGCTTTTTCCAGAGAAGGCAGGAGACAAGATGGGAGCCTTAAATCCAAAGAGATCGCTATCAGAAGGAAGGGAGTGCTCTCTTTTGCTGTGTCTAGTGGGGATAAGATGAGAAGCAAAGGATTTAGAAGACAAAAAGTGAGATTAAGAGCAGTCATTAAGGGGTTTTTTGTACCTGTAAGCCTGGAAGAGCTCACTTAGGTAAAGAATCCCTCTGGAGACTGCAGAAGAAAGGGGCAGGCTGTGAGGACAGCGGTGTCTGCAGTGCCTTTCAGCCCTGCTCTCCCTCGGAGATGCATTCTCTGCACACCTGCAGAGCTCCAGGGGAGCTGCTCTGATGAGAGCAGGCTGCTGCCTTTAGTGCTCAGGGCCGGGCACGCCGTGCTGGGGACTGCAGGACGCTTGTCATCTCCCAGCAATGCCTAATTGGAAGGGAAGGGAAAGCTCTGGCAGCTGCTGGATGGATGGCAGCTCCAGCCACGAATAACACCAGGGAGCAGGATGAGCACCCGTGTGCAGTGGGGAAGAACCAACACCAGCTCCTGGGAAATTATCCTTTTGGCAAAAATGTTCTCCCCTTTGTGCATTCCTCACCACAAATAAATTGTGGCAATTTGCAGCTGCAGGAATACTTGCGTTTGGGATATATCAGTTCAAACAGCGATGGGCAAGAGATATAGGAAAAAAAAAGAGATGCTGAGAGAAAAATCTTACCAGGAAATAGTGAAGAACAGCTTCAGAATGAATAATATGATGACCACTTAATTGTTTCTTTTAAAAAATACGGGTGAAATACAGAAATGCATTTAATCCAAAATGCACTCAGAATTCACTTCATCAAATCATCAAGAAACTAAAAAAGCTCATTTGCTTCTCAAAACCAGGATCCAGATCTGTGTGTGGCAGCAACGCCTTCAGAAATGATGTGGAACAAAGAGCTGGGGCGGGGTATTATTTCAGAAAGTTGGTACATGAGAAATGTCATTTATCAGCCAGCAGCAGCACAATTTACTGCATGGATTGTTCAAACACAACCACTAATCTATAGCTGAAGAGAGCATCCATATTTCAGGGCACTAAGCACCTCTCAAAGAACCTTTACTTACCTGTATATTTAGTCCAACGCTAAGAAATAGCTTTATAAATAGGTGACGTGCCTGATACAGAAGTTATCACACCTCAGTTTTTAGCTGGGGGCACAGACAACAAAACAGTCCCAAAACGCAGGGAGGAAATGTTTGGTACGGCACAAAGAGGCAGAGGATGGGTCACTGCTCACCCCGTGCTTGTCCCGGGGCACTGGGGGTGCACACACTGCACACACAGCGCTGCCGGCGCTGTCACCCGCGGGTTTTCTGTCCCTTCCTGTCCCTTCCTGTCCCTCCCTGTCCCTCCATCCCGCTGCCATCGCTCTGCCGCTCTCCGTGGTGCTGACGGCTCTGACAGCAGCGGGATCGCGCATTCTGCGCTAACCACTGCCTCTGTGCTGGTTCTGAAGTGTTTCTTGTGCGCCAAGGAAGCACTGACAGTGTGCTGGTACTGAAGTGTTTCTCTCTGCACTAAGGAACCAATGATGGTGTGCTGGTTCTGAAGTGTTTCACATCAGAACGTGAACAGGCGCTGCTGACCCCGCAGCAATGTCGGGATTGTCTGTCTCAGATTTCCTGTCCCGATTCCCCGTGCCGCTGTCCCGTTCTGGGACGAGGTCCCGGGATGATGCTGCTCTCGGGGGTGTTTGTTTTTTTTTTTGGTGTCCCAGCTCGATGTCGCTTTTTGGGGGCCTCAGAAGGGCGCTCAGAGCTGCAGAGCACCCATGAACTCTGGGTTCACAGCGGGTCCTGCCCGCACCCTCCCGCACAGAACCCTCCAGCACTGGAGTCTTAAAGACCCCCAAGAAGAGACAGTAAGTACAGAAACAATAAATCAGATTAGGTTAGAATAGAATAGACAACACTATATATCTTGTACAATAAGAAAAAATACTGAGCATCCCCACATTGCTACTGCTCCCACCGGGAGAGGGGGATTTCCCTTCAGGGACAGCAGATTTGCACCTCACTTGGGGAAAATTTCCAGCAGTATGGGGCAAACAGCTGGCAAAAATTTCCTGTTTTTAAAAACCTGAAATGCTTGTGGCTTTTCCCCCATGCTCAGAGGGATTTAAACAATCTAAGCAAGCGAGCAAAGGGGGAGAAGGAAGCGCTGAGGCAATGGGGCCGCATATTCACACGCGGTAATAAAAGAAAATTAAAATAATCGATTTCCTGAAGGGAAAGGTAATTTGCAAAGGTCTTTCCCGCTCCATGGGGAGTCCGTGGCCACTCAGCACCTGAACTCTCTCCAAACTTTACTCCTGGATGCAGAGGCATTCAGGGGGGCTGGTAAAGCAGAGATCTGGAACTGCACAGGCAGAACTCTGCATGCAGCTGTGATTCCTGATTTTCTGCTCTGTGTGCAGGGCTCCACGGGGAACCCCCACCCGGGACCAGTGCTGGGAAGGAAAAGCACCAGCCACGTTACTGGAAATGAGCCGGCTCAGGTTCCAGATCAATGAAAACTGGGTCCACGCGTTGATGCTCCTGTTGCCAGCATTAATGCTCTTTTAATCTTCTAAACATTATCTGCATCGATTTCCCTCTCGACACACGTTTGTTTGTGAAGGCGACATCACCGCGTGCTCGGCACAGAACCCAAAGCCCTCAAAGCCCTCCTGTCCTGTCCTGTCGCAGACAGAGCTCGGCACCTCCATTTGGCTGCGCACAGCGAATAGCCGGTGCCGCGGGGCTGGCACGGACGAGAGCAGTTTGCAGGCGGTGTCAGAGCCGAGGAGGGGCTCAGCACCCCGGGACGGCCCCGCAGCTCGGAAAGCCCGAGCGCTCTGCTCGGGGATGCTGCAGCCCGCGGGCCGGGGGTGTTTAACCCGCAGCCCCTCTGCTTAGAGGTCGGGCAGGGATTAAAGCCATCAATCATCCATCTTCGCCCCGCTGCGCCGCATCCCAGCCTCGCCCGGCAGCTGCCCCCGTGCCGGAGCTCTCTGTGCCCGTTTCCTTACGGCAGAGACCCCCGTGTCCCCCCGGGGAACAGCCCGCTGTGTCCCTGCCAAGCGGGAAACAATCTGCCCGCGTCGGGATCGAACGAAATAAAAGGACGGACTCGGTGGCACAAACAGCTCCGGATTCTCGTCGCTGTCAGAGCAGAGCCCTCGCCCCATGCCGCTGTCTGTCCCAGGCGTGTCTGCCCGTGCCAAAGCTCCCCGTGTCCTTCTACACCCACGGCCGCAAGGTTTCCGGGGAGCTCCACGGCGGGGCCCTGCCCGCACTCGCGCGGGACCGGCCGGGGGCGACCTGCGGGCACCCCGTGCGCACCGCCTCCCGGCACGGACAGCTCTGCCGGGTCTGTCCCAGGTGCGGGGGCCGGTACCGGGGCTCGGTACCGGGGGTCGCTGCCCGCCGCCCCCCCGCGGCCCCCGCAGAACAATGGGGGCTGCGGCGCTCCGCGACCGCGCCAGGGGGCGCCCGCGCGCCCTCCGCGGACAATGCGGCCGGGCCGGGGTCCCGGGGGCTGCGCGGGGTCCGGCCCCCGCCCGCTCCCACCGGCCCCGCCTGTCCCGGGACGCGGAGCCCCGGCCGGCCTCCCCCGCTGCGGCCGGCAGCGCCGGCAGCTGCAGCAGGGATGCTGGTGGCGGAGAGCGCACCTTCAGCACCCGGCCCTGGAGAGCTGCCCCGGCCCCGCCGCCCGGCAGCAGGAGCGGAGCGCGCTCCGAGCGCCGCACAGCCCCGCCGGGCAGAGATGGGTGCGCGGTGCCGGCGCTGCGGGAGGCGGGGACCGGCCGGCTCCGCACTGCCCCGCGGCTCACAGCGGACGCGGCCGGGCCGGGCAGGACGCACTGCGGGGCTCCGAGGGTCGCGCTGAGCTCCCCGTGAGGCACCGGCTTGAACCTACCTGCCAGCCGCAGGGCAGACATTCTCTGGAACTCCGGCTCCTGCAGCCACTTCCACATCCTGCGGAACGTCTCCCGGCCGGACTTGAGTTTACTCCAAGGCTTGGGGTTCCGCAGCAAGTCCGAGAGGGTCCCCTGGGAGCGGCACAGCACTCGCTGGGCGAAGATGGCCTGCGGGATGCTGTAGCGCTTCAGCTCCGCCGTGATCCTTTGTGCCACCTCCTTGGTGTTGATCTCCTCCAGCTGCCCCGCGCCGCTCCCCTGCGGGCCGGTGGCGGGGGACGGCCGCTCCCGGCCGGCGGGCAGCGCGGGGCCGTGCGGCGGCGGCGGCCCGGGGGGCGCGGGGTGGTGCGCGCCGTTCAGGGGCGGCAGCATGGCCGGGGGCGTCCCCAGCCCCCGGGACAGGTGCTGCTCCCCCCGCGCCAGCATCGCCGCGTGCGCCTCGAAGTTGGGGCTCAGCATCTTGTCGTGGCCCGGCGGCCCGTAGCCGTGCAGGCCCTGCTGGGCGCCAGGGAGCGGGCCCAGCCCGTTGCCCAGTGGCGAGAGGCTCTGCCCCACGGCCGGCACCTCCTTGTAGGGCCCGTAGAGGCTGTTGACGGCCGGCAGCCCGCGCTCGTCCCGCATGAGCGCGAAGCCGCCGCTGGCGCTGCCCGGCAGGCGCTGGTGGTGGTGATGGTGGTGGTGGGCGTGCGGGTGGGCATGCGGGTGGTGGAACTTGTCGGAGACGGCGGAGATGGGCGGCAGGGGCTGGAGCGGCGTCAGCGTGGTGTAGGTGCCGCTCATGCCCATGCTGGGCGGCGAGGCCTCGCAGGGCACGCTCATGGCGTGGTGCAGCGGGATGGAGAGCTCGGGCCGGTACTCGGCGGCGCCGTCCAGCAGCGAGGCCATGCTGGGCACCATGGCGGGCCGGGCGGCGGGGGGCAGCTCCTGGTGCGGCGGCGGCGGCGGCGGCGGCGGCGGGGGCGGCACCCGGAGCGGCCCCGCGCTGCGCCCGCCGTGGTGAGGGCTGGGGCTG
>VRYO01000476.1:337814-350823 GCA_009812075.1 Sialia sialis
GCCGTCCGGACAGGCCCGGCGAGCCCCGTTAGGCCTCTGTGCCGCCCCCGGCCCAGCGCGCCCACCAACAGCGCCCGCTTTGCCCCAACGTCCCCAGGGTGCCCTCGAAAGCGCCAGGACCCCCAGTACCCCGGGGGCTCCGCTGTAGCAGTTCCCTCCCCCGTGTGCCGTGCCCACCCTGACATCCCCAGTGTTCCCCTCAGCAACCCTAAGGTGCCCAGGCCACCCTTCCTGCTGCCTTGGAGTGCCCAGGTGACCCCCCTAAACCGCTCTGGAACCCCGGGGCTGCAGGGACCCCACAGAGCCCCCAGAGAGACATTAGGAACCCCCAGAGAGACATCCGGGCTGAGTGTGGCTCAGCCAGGGAAACCCAGGCTGCTGAGGACCCTGTGCCTCTGCTGGGGACCCTGTGTCTCTGCTGAGGGCCCTGTGCCTCTGCTGGGGACCCTGTGGCACTGCTGGGGACCCTGTGTCTCTGCTGAGGGCCCTGTGCCTCTGCTGGGGACCCTGTGTCTCTGCTGAGGGCCCTGTGTCTCTGCTGGGGACCCTGTGGCACTGCTGGGGACCCTGTGTCTCTGCTGAGGGCCCTGTGCCTCTGCTGGGGACCCTGTGTCTCTGCTGAGGGCCCTGTGCCTCTGCTGGGGATCCTGTGGCACTGCTGGGCTCCCTCTGCCTCTGCTGGGCTCCCTGTGTTTCTGCTGGGGACAAATGTCTGGTCGGGTGCACAGCATCCCCAGCTCCCATTTCCCTGTGACACTGGAGATCAAGGGTGGCACATACAGAACTCTGGGAGTCTGTGCTGGCTCAGAGACCCCTCACTCTTTAAAAGCCTGGCATTTGGAGTGCAGGTCATTAAAGTGCCCCCTAAACCCCGGAGCAAACCCCAGGTGAGCTCCAAGAGAGCCTTCTGCACACGCAGGGATGTCTCTCAGGAACAGCCCTGCGTGCTGCATCGCTCTCAGTTTCTCCAAACTCCGTTTTTCCTCTCACAAAGCTCCCCACAGCCCCCTGCGCCTCTGAGCCCCGGGTTCACTGAAGTGCCTCATAAATAATAGATCCTGTCTTTGTAGCCCTGTCCTTGCTCTGGGCTATTTCCTACCTGCTCTCCATGCACGGAGCTCTCTTTGAAGAGCAGGAACACGAGGAGCTCGCAGGGTTGGGGTTTGCATCGCTGAGGTTCTTCAGCCTGCAGAGTGGGAGTTCAGCCAGAGTACGGCCTGGGGTCTGTATCTGACTGCTCTGGGATGCCTGTGGAGTGAGAGAAAAGGCTGAGAATGCAGGAAATAGCTGTGGTTTGCTACAGGTATTTTATGGGACTGTCACCTGGTGCCTGTTATTGTCCACTCAGTGCATGGTGTTCCCAGCTCCAATGTGGATAATGCTGTCCCAGTGAAATCCCAGGCTTGCCAGAATAAACCAATTGCAGGATTTGCTTTACATATTTTAGAAATGAGCTCTGTAACATTTAATATTGTCTCCTGTAGTTGCTGGCCCTGAGTCCTGGGGGTAGGAATAAATCCCAGAGCAAGACTGTGCAGCCCTGGTGTCACAGTCCTGTCACTCTCCTGTCTTCCCTTGCAGGAGAGTTTGCAGCTGCTGGACTGGGAAAGGCCATTCAGTTCCCAGCCCCTGCCATGGACCCCTTCCACTGGACCAGGTTTCTCCAAGCCCTGTCCTACATGGTAAGAAATGTTCAAACCCTGCTGTGCTGCAGCCTCTCCCCTGACCCTCAGCCAGCCCCAGCCCCACCAACAAGTTGCAGTGGAAACAAAGGCAGTTCTTGCTTCAGATTCTTCAGAGATAGCAATATGTCAGGAGCCCCTGGAGAGGCTGAAAGTAAATGAATCAGTGCTAGAAAGTGAAGGATATCATCCGTGCTGAATGGTGAAAAGGAGTCCTGAGCAGTATCTTCATTGATTTTCCTGTAATTGACACAGAGCTCGGCTCGCCGGAGGCTGCAGGGGAGCGGGGAGGCCCAGGTACCACTCCTGCCTCAATTAGAGGAGCCTCTGGGCTGGGAGCCCGTGTGCACTGCTCACAGGGTGCTCTGCAAGCTGCCTTGGGGACAAGGCCAGCCTGGAGGGATGTGTCCCAGGCTGCCAGCAGTTTCCCTCCAGCCCTGGGATAGCCCCAGGTACACAGAGCCCTCAGCTGGTGAGAAACACCAGTCCCAAAGTCAGGAAAATCCAGTGGCTGAGATCCAAGGCTCTCCAAGGAGAAATGTGCCTTCTGTGTGAAACCTCTCAGCTGGGCAGTGGGACAGACATGCTCTGTGGGCACCAGGGACACCCTGTCCTGGGGCAGAGCCACCTGGCCACCCTGTCCTGGGGCAGAGCCACCTGGATGGCACTGCAGGAGGCATGGGTCCCATCGAGGAGAAGCACAGGAGGAGCAGGAGCATCAATCCACTTCACAGCCCAGCAGAGGAACCACCTGGCAGGTTAGGAGAGGTTCCCACTTTTTGACTTATTCATGCCAAAGGTACGTGGTCTGTATAGCAGTACAGAAATGTGTGCTTTGAAGGTTTGCCCCACTGAAATCCACGTTTTCCAGGCTATCTTTGCAATTTCCCTTCCTCCTTTGAAGCTGCTGTTTGGGGTCTCCAGGCATAAGGGAGTGTTGGTCTGCCTCGCAGCACTCTGAGTGGTTTTAAAGTCTCTTTAAAACCAGGTGCTTGTCAGCCTGCTGGGGTGTGAAGATCCATGAATTTATTACCGCGAGCATCCTCCCTCCTGGGCTGCTGGATCACAGCAAAGGTGTTCCCGGGGGAAGGGTGTGAGGAGCGAGCTCCTGCGGCTCCTGGACGCCCTGCAGGGGCAAGGAGCCCTCACACACCGGCCCTTCAGGCAGTGGGAGCAGATACAGAGCAGGAGTAAACGGAGCACAGCGGGGGGACACACACGGGACTCCAGTGGCACCAGTGAGGGCTGGGCGGGATCCCAGTGGGACCAGTGAGGGCCGAGCGGGATCCCAGTGGGACCCAACACACCCAGATGTGATCCCAGTGGGACCCAACACACCCAGGTGTGATCCCACTGGGACCCAGCACACCCAGGTATGACTGCAGGGGGACCCTGGCAGGACCCAGCAGGGTCTGGGCAGGACCCGAGACCTCGCCCTCTGGGCCCCGCGGTTTCCCTGAGTCACTCCCTGCCCGGAGCCCCGCGTTCCTGCTGATGCAGCGCCGGGGTCACTAAATGCTTTGTTGAACGCCTGCCCGCGGGTGCCTAAGTGCTTTCAGCCTGGGTGGCTGCTGAATCGGGTTTCCTGGGACAATTATTTTGAACATAAGTACCCAAAGTCTGCTCGAGTCCTTTTCTAAGTGCTTACGTTATTTTGTTTTAAAAACCTGGCATTACATCCTTCTCCCTGTGGTCAGAGCTGTCCCAGAGATGTACTTATTTTAATTCTGTTTGGAAAAACGCTTGCTAGGCACAAGGGACACGTCTCTGCTCCTGACTCCAAAACGTGCAGGGTTTTCTCTCAGCCTGTGAGCAGAGCCAGGAGCCCGCTGAGCCCCAGGCATGGGGTCCCATCCTGTCAGGAATCTTTGGGAATTCAGTCCCAAGCCCCAGAGGAAAACCAACGGGAATAATCCTGCTGTGCTCATGAAGGGGGGATTGGGGTGTGCTGCTACCTCCTCCACTCACTGCTGCTCTTAGTGCAGGACCAGGGTTAATTAAGCCAGGCTTGGCAAGGCTGGCAGATAAAGGAGATTCCTGGGGGCTCAGGAGAACACAAAGAGCTGTCATTGGAACAGGGGAATTGCCAGTTCCCAGGTTGTTATTCACTCTTCAGCTAGTTAAAGCGCCAGGAATTTACTAAAGGCTTCGGGATTTAAGCTCATCATTTCTTTTAATAGTTCATTACATTTTAAAACCATCCCACCACCTGCATTAATGTCTCCAGTGCCAATTGCTTCACCTCCTTCCCAAGGGAACTGCAGAGATCCCAGCGTGGGGAGCTTATTCCAGAGGCTCCTCTTTGTGGTGGAGAAAGGGGTGATGAGCCTAGCACTGCAGGGATGAGGCACAACGGGGATGGAGGGCAGCACAGGGATTCATGGCATTGCAGGGATTTATGGCACTGCAGGGATTTATGGCACTGCAGGATTCATGGCACTGCAGGGATTTATGGCACTGCAGGGATTTATGGCACTGCACCATAGGGATTCATGGCACTGCAGGGATTCATGGCACTGCAGGGATTCATGGCACTGCACCACAGGGATTCATGGCACTGCACCACAGGGATTCATGGCACTGCAGGGATTCATGGCACTGCAGGGATTCATGGCACTGCACCATAGGGATTTATGGCACTGCAGGGATTTATGGCACTACACCACATGGATTTATGGCACCACAGGGATTTGTGGCACTGCCACTCACCCGAGCTGCTGCCCCATGGGCTGGCACAGGGCTGTATCCCTTGGATGTGTGTGTGTGTCTGTCTGTCTGTCTGTGTCAGCCCAGCCCAGCAAGGACAGGCAGCCCCACTGTGGGAAATCCTAATGAGAGAGCTGAAGCTGGAAGAGCAGGGAGCGATTAGTGGTGTGCATGCAGCTGAGCTTCCTGCAGATTACTCGTCTTTAGACCTAATCCCCAATCTCTTCATTTTTTTATGGAGTGATTATCATAGATGGCAGACTGATTGTGTAAAAATTAATCCTGGGGGATGAGATCAGGTTTGGAGCTGCAGCGTGCTGCTGGCCAGAAGCTGTAAACAAACCTTTCCTGGAGTGAGGGAATTATGCTCCAGTGGCTCCCTTGTTTTCCCTGCGCTCAGGGAGCTTTACCCACAGCTCCAGCTGGGTGCAGGAGCAGCAGATCCTGGGGATACCCACAGGCCCAGGTCCCAAAAGGTTTTAAAGGGTTTCCCTGAGATGGGAGGGGTGCTGAGGAGGGGTCAGGGGGCTTTGGCAGGGCAGACGGAGCGCCAGGCTCCATCCTCAGGGCTCGGGTTCAAGAAGGTGCTTAAGCCCAGCATTAGGAGCGCATGCCATCCCCATCCCTCTGCCAAGTGTGATGGATCTGTAACTATTCTGAAGCCATCCATGAATATTGCATGTGGATCCACTTATTGGAGCCTCCCCTGCATGGCTGCCCGGGCCTGCTTTAATGTTGGGCTGTCAGGAAATGCAAGCCAGGGAGGAATAATTGGGGATCAGCCCTTTCGGTGCCAGCAGGCAGACAGTGAGCTGGGGGGCAGTGCCAGGGGTGCTCTGGGCTGGTTTAAATCCTTCCCTCAGGTGTTTGGAAGCACACAGCCCATGGCTGGGCAGGAGCACAGGGACAGGGACCACCCACTCAGCTCCTGCAGGGAGAGGGGACAGTGACCTGGAGTGTTGCTGCAAACTCGCACCGTGTTTGTCCAAACCAAAAGCAGAGCCAGGGCAGGACTGGTGGCAGAGCACTGCTGGTGTGCCCACGGGAGGAACAGCTGGTGGCAGAGCAGCCCAGAGGGGGCTCTGCAGTGATTCCCTCCGTCAGGACACGAAGCCCGGGTTAATTGGATGCGTTAATCAAGGAGAGAGGCAGCGTTTGACTCGTGCTGAGGTCCCTCCCCTTTACACCACACGGCTCCAGTGATTTCATTAGGATCTGCCAGGCAGAGCGGCAGCGGAACTTGGCCCCCTTAATTAAGACGACTGTTGCTAAAGGCAGAATGATGGAAAATAATTAACCCTGTAAAAAAACCCCACGGTGCTGAGAAGGAGAGATACATAATTCAGGAATCAGGAGGCCATTATGCAATATTAATTGCAGACAGCATGTCTGAGCAGCACGACACACGGTAAGTCGCTCCTCACCGAGCTGCTGCGGAAGCCGCTCTGGCTCTTGGTGTCCAACCGAGAGCCCAGAGCTGCATCTTTGAATAAATGTCCTCCACACCGGGCTCTGGGTGCATTTGGTGTGCTGCTGTCTCCACTCCCAGAGCTCCACAAACACGCTGCCTCTGCTGGTGGAGGCTCAAGTGATTTCATTAATTAAACTTCTAATTGTGCTAAGGGAGCTTTGACCTCCTAGGAGGACCCTTGCCCTTCTTTGCCAAGGAAATTGGATTATTCCTCCTAGTGCCGATTGTGAGAGCCTTCTCTGCTGCTAAAATATTCTCTCTACTTCCTAATATAATGGCTTAAAAAGGCCAAACACAGAACTTTCAACAGCAATAACAAACGCAGCCATTCATTAAAGCAGATACCAGAAGCAGCAATTCCACAGGCAGTTTCTGGGGAAGGCTATAAATGGGTGCAAAGGGAAGGTGCACGTGTCCCTGGTGACACTTCAGGGCTTGGAGCTCCTTTTAACAGAAGAGGAACCAGAGCAATGCCTTGGAGATGAGGATTTTGGTCACCCTGGGCTGGGATGGCAGCAGGAACAGCTGGATGGTTCCAGCTGCATGCCTCTCACATGTATTTCACCACAGTGAAACTTCTTTACCCCATTGCCTCCAACAGTTTGCTCTCAGAGACAGCTCCATAATCGTGGCAGGGAAAGGTGGTGGTGAAAAATCAATTTGTGTTCATTTCCTATATCCTTGTCATTAATGCCAAAGCTGATAAGAACCCTCTTGTTTCACTGCTAGCAGGAGAAAATGGTTTTCCAGGGGTCTTGGCTCCCAGTTAGCTCCAGGGGAATGGTGGAGTTTGTGTGTGGGGGGCACAGAAACCAGCAGGAAAACCCTGTTTGGCTCCAGATCTCACTCTGTTTTCTAACATACCATATTTATCTTTGATATTCTGATATCTTACATTCTCACTTCATCCGGAGGGTTCTCCTTCAGCTCATCCTTCTTGGTCTCCACTGCAGAACAGGTCTAAAGCTGTCAGGACCCAGCAGCAGGTGGAGCTGTGTGGGACACAGTCATTAAACAGTGTCAGCAATTAGTCAGGATAATGAACTAACACGGCCATGAAATTGCTTCCAAGAAAACAACCTGGAAATCTGCTCTTGCAGGTCCTGCTGCTGCCCCGTCACATGCCAGATGTGCCAGGTCCAGGGAGGGCAGGAGGAGGCTCAGCTGGCTCAGGTGTGCACACCTGGACAGACAGGCAGGCAGGCAGGGTCACACCTGCACAGACAGACACACAGACACACAGACAGGCAGGCAAGGTCACACCTGCACGGACAGACAGACAGACAGACACACACACACACAGACACACAGACACAGACACACAGACACACACACAGACACACACACACACACACACACACACACAGACACACACACAGACACACACACACACACAGACACACACACACAGACACACACAGACACACACACACACACACACACACACACACACACAGACACACAGACACACACACACAGACACACACACACACACAGACACACAGACACACAGACACACAGACACAGACACACACACACACACATACACACACACACAGACACACAGACAGACAGGCAGGGCTGTGCTCAGAGCTCAGCTCCCCCTCGTGCCCTCTGCCCTTCAGCCTCCCCTCCTCACATACTGCATCACGGCATTATTTCCTGACTGACTGTAATTTTATTTTGCAGCTCTCACTAATGAGCTCTTTGTGTAATGTATCATAAATTACTTGCAGCAAGATTTTTCTTTTACTTAGAATGGGTAAAAAATGGGCCCTGGCTCCAGCCTGTGCCCGCCGTGCCCACACCACGCTGGATTTTTCCAGCCCCAGCTCAGCTATGCTCAAGCCCTAATTTTGCAGATAAACAGCTTCTATTTCATTAAATGAGCTCTGCACAGAATGTTTGTCTTAGTTATTTCCAGAAAATTAATTCATACAGCTTAATCTGTTTAGCATCTGATTAATGGGATTTTTAATCACCCATAATAATGATAATAACAGGCTTAAAGTAATAACCCGGGCAAAGGTGTGTATTTGTCTTTTCTCTGCCCGTGCTCCTGACAGCCATCAGTGCTGCACAATAACTCAGGATATTTGGCATTTTTCCTTTCCTATCTATTGATCAGGCCTGTTTGGAATGCCTCTCATTTACCAACGTGTGTAAAAGCACCTGTTCTCACAGAGGGGCTTTGGGAAGCAGCGCTGGCAGCTCCCGGAGCCAAAATGCACCCAAAGTGCTCCTGCTGGGACACACATGCCACTGAGCCCTGTCTCTGGGAATTACACACCTGCTGCACGACACCCGAACTCAGATTTGTTACAGGACGTGGCCAGGGCACAGCAGGGATGTGCTGGAGTGGTGGAGTGGGACAGTGACCACGCTGGGGCACAGATGTTTGGCTCTGTGGGCAGAAACTCCTTTTGTGGCTGCTTTCCTGGCTGCTGGGGCTGTGGCAGGCGAGCAGGGGGGGATCAATAGCTCTGAACGGGGAGGAACACAGGCAGGCACGTGCTGGGGAGGCAAGAGGCATCCTGTGCCTCTCCCCAGCTGAAACTGGGAAGGAATGGATCGATCTCGGACCCTTTTCGGGGCGAGGGGAAATTGCAGAATGAAGATGGCTTGAAAGAATGAGATGGATGGGAGTAACTGGAGCTCATCCTCCACAGGAGAGGAAAATGCAGCACAAATAGGGATGCTGGTGATCCATCTGTCACTCAGGGCTGTATCCTGAGCTCCTCACGGGGTGTGCAGCCTCAACTCCCCTTGCTGCACAGCAGATCCCCCGGTGCTGTGCCCTGCCCTGCCCTGCTGGGCTCCCAGGGAGGAGCAGACATCCCCACCAGGCTGGCCTGAGAGGCTCAGAGCAACCTGGCCGTGACAGGAGCTGGCTTTAAGGCTTTGAGACCCCTTCCCAACCAAACCATTCTGAGATTGTGTGGTTTTCCATGCCTGGAAATCCTCACACAGCCCCAGGGCACCAGGGGTGAGACAAAACGTGCCTCCCTTTCCCCTGCTTTTTTCTGTTATTCCCTTTTTCCCACTGGAGATGGGTCTGAGTGTTCCTTACAGAAGCTGTCCCCGTCACCGTGTCACTCTGCAGAGCTGGTTCCCTGTGGAGCCAGCACCCATTCCAGGCACAGCCCCTGTCCCTGCTCCCCTGGCTGTTGGGGAAGGGAGGGATGAGCTCTCCCTGGCACGGCAGTCATAAATTCCCAGCATCGCAGCTTCCAGGCTGATTGCCTGTCCTGCCGGAGCCTCTCTGTAAATGAGGCTTTTCACAGATGACAGATAGAGCTGCTCCTGCCGAGCATAAATCCTGGCAGCCCCAAGAGCAGCCACAGGCTGTTGGGCAGCGCGGTTCCCCAGCCCCGAGCTGGCCCCTGGGGATGACACAGCGCTGCGCTGGCCGTTCCTCCGCAGCGAGCCCTGGGGCACCGCCGGGCTGGGCTCTGACCCTGCTGGGCCACAAACCTGCTCCGGAAGGGCTGTGCTCCATGGCTCTGCACAGGGATTTTTGGGGCAGGAATGGGCACAGGGATGCTCCAGTGCAGGAATTGGCACAGGGCTGTTCTGGGACAGGAATGGGCACAGGGATGCTCCAGTGCAGGAACTGGCACAGGGATTTTTGGGTGCAGTTATTGGCATAGGGATGCTCCAGTGCAGTTATTGGCACAGGGATGCTCCAGTGCAGGAACTGGCACAGGGATTTTTGGGTGCAGTTATTGGCACAGGGATTTTTTGGGTGCAGTTATTGGCACAGGGATTTTTGGGTGCAGTTATTGGCACAGGGATGCTCCAGTGCAGGAATTGGCACAGGGATTTTTGGGTGCAGTTATTGGCACAGGGATGCTCCAGTGCAGGGATGCTCCGTGCAGGAACGCTCCGTGCTGTGCCCTGTGCCAGACTCGCAGCAGAGAGCCCCAGCAGTGCCAGGGAAGGACACAGGGCCCATCCAAAGGTCTGGCCCGTGCTGAGATGGGCACAGCCGTGCTGGGTCACACCCTGTGCCACCAGGCTGTGTCAGGAGCAGCTCCTGCAGCCTCTGCCCGTGACCACAAAGCCCAGCCCAGGCAGAGCCCCAGGACAGCGCTGCTGAGGCGTCCTGAGCAGCAATCAGTCCTGCCAGCCAGCCTGGGCACTTCTTCCTGGAGGAAGGCACACATGTAGGGATGCTGTCCCTCTCAGGGCAGCTGGCTCCTGCTGCCAGCCCTCGGCATTCCTGCCGAGCGGGAGCAGCCCCACGCTCATTACTCTGCTCCCAGATGAACAGTAAGTCTCTGCAACAGTACTTACAGCCTGTAATAATATTACTGCTCGCTCTGCTACATGGTCCCTCAGTCATTTTTTCAATTAAAAAAGGCCCAATGCTCTATTAACCTTTTGCCTGCTCCTCCATCCTTCATGTGCCGGCGGCCAGGATCGCAGCCGTGTGTTAAGGAAGGCATAGATTATTGTAAAGCAGCCGAACCCTCTGTCATGGCCACGATGAAGTGTCATTTGTTCATTTAAAAATATGAGCCACTTTATCAAATTCCCCACCTCTGAACCGCTGCTGGAATCTCTTTGTTACCCTGCAGGAGGCAGGCAGAGCAGAGCCAGCCGGGATGCAGGGCTGGCGGGGCTCCTGCCACCCCTGCTGCCATGTCCCCAAATCCTTCAGCACAGTGAATATTGTCAATAAATACATATCTGTGCATTGCCCTGGCACGGAGGAGCTGCTGTTCCTGTTCCTGTGTGTCCCATCCCACCCTGCACCTGGAGAACTCCATCCCATCCAGGTTCCAGGGGATTTTCCTGGCAGGGTTTGTGCACCCCATGTCCCAGCACTGCCAAACCTGCTGGGTTTTGTTTTATGCCCATTTGTTTCTGACTTGCTGCTTTTATTCCTCTCTCAAGGCATCAGCTCCTGGCTCTAGCTGCAGGGACTGGTTAGACAAGAGCCCCGGATGCTCCAGTTTGATTTCCAGGATCCACAAATAACAGTGTACAACACATTATTTGCTAGAAATTACCTGGAGCTCAGTCCTTCGGAGTTCACTGTGCTGTGCAGAAAAGAGACCCTGTTCCAATCAATATCCTCTCCATGCTCTCTGCCTGTCCACTGGCCATTATTTCACGGCCTTTCTTTTGCTTACAGTCCCAGCTGCATCAATAGAGGAGCTCCAAGTGCTTTGGAGGTGGGTTTTGAGCTCTGACCCTCTCCCTGGCAAGGTTACAGGTTCTGGAAAAAGATGGTATCCATAAAAACTGCTTCAGAAAAGTCCAGCAAAATTGCCTGAAAAAAAGAACGGAGAATTTGCAGCATCAACTCCAGATTGGGCAGTGTCCACACAGATCCCTTCTCTTGTGGGATGTGTGAAATCAGATTAGCTGGGAGCCAGAGCAGGCAGGTAATGGGGATGACTCCACAGGAATATTGAGCTCTGTCTGACAGTGCCACACTGCATTCACACATTGCTCCTTTCCAAAGGCCTTGGAATGCCACTCCTCAGTCCTACCTGTGTGTTCCTGTGTCAGTGGGGAAGGGTTTGCACAGCTTCCCCCAGCTCCAGTTTGGGGACTCTGTCCTTGTGGAGCAGCCTCAGGTTAAGGTGCCTTGTTACTCCATCACTTTTATGCAGAAATTCCCATTTCCAGCTAGAGGGCATTTCCCCTCTTTCCTTGGTAGCTGAACATGCTGGTTCCTCTTTCAGCTGGGTGCTGTGCAGGGTGTTTTTGGCTGCAGGGAATTTTTGTGGCTATTTTCTGTCCCCCCCCCCAGTTCCAGCATCCTTTGGAGGCTGTACCAATACCTGTCTACAAGTGCCCCGTGCCGAGGCAGGACAGCTCCTGGGACAGAGCTGCTCCCTGTGCTGTCCCTCTGCCAGCCCTGCTGATCTCCCTCCTTCCCTTCCTGGCGCCCAGATTTATTATTCCACAGTGATTGTGTTGAATTGCATTTGAAATCAATTAGCACAGGTACTCAGAGATGAATGTTCATGCTCGGAAAAAAGGTGATGAAAACATACCGTTTAAATAGAAATCAATTTCCCTTTCATGTATTTCTTCCTAGCTGCTACCCAAAATTAATAGTTTTTAGATATTTCTGCTCGGAGAGGAGAGGCTCCCCTCGTAAAGCACTTCCCTCTCCTCCTCCTCCTCCTCCTCCTCCTCCTCTCGGAGGGAGCGGCCGCGTTGCCTCCTCCCTGCTCATCTCGGGCCATCACTTGCTCCAAGTGGAGCTGGGACGAGCAGGGGGGACCCTGCAGAGCCGGATCCATCTCCAGCCCGAGGGGGAGCAGCGAGGGCACTGCGGGCTCGTCCCCAGACCCCAGCAGCCCTGAACGGGCAGCTCCCAACAACAGCCGGGAGAAATGGTCACAAACAAAATCACCTCTTCGTTCAGCCCAGCCTCGGGGTTCCCTGCTCCACACATCCCCGGGAGGATGTCCCTGGAGTCTGTCCCACTCAAATGCCACGGCTTTCCCAAAGCCAGGCGAGAAGAAAAGAAAAATAGGCAATTTGTTTTGCTAAACTTTCCTAGAAACTTGTGACCAGAGGATCCTCGTCCTGCACTCAACAGATGCCCTGGAGGAGGAATCGTCCCTGGCTGGAGCAGCTCTCAGCAGCCAGGAGATGACCTTTGACAGGGTGCCCTAAAACTGACCTGTCCCCTCATCCCTGGCCCCTAATGCCAGGGGTCTTCCCAACCTGCTTGTCCCCAGGAACCAGCACTTTAATGCCATAATCATTTCATTTATTATCTTCTTTAGACTACAAAATCTAATCCCCAAATTTAGGCAAGCATCTGTCCTGCTCATTTCCCACACGGCCCCAAATGATGGCTCAGCCCCCGTACCATGCCCTGATCCCTTCGATCTGGTTTTCTAGCGCTGCTCTTATTAATCTCCTCCTCCAGTCATTTTTCCTCACCATCTGTGTTCCAGCAGGAGTCCCGTGCTTGGGGGAGGACCCTGCGCGCTGGGACTCCCTGCTCTGGTGCTGGCCTCTCCCCTGAGCTCGCTGAGGCCCAGCCAGAGCCAGGCTGTAGATGGGACAGCAGGAGCGCCGAGGTGTGCGCTGCTGCTGGGATCTCACAGGGACACCAAGTGCAGGGGGAACCGGGTTCCTGTTTTCAGGAGATGGGGAGATTCCCGAGGGTGAGGCT
>VRYO01000476.1:379719-397655 GCA_009812075.1 Sialia sialis
CCTGGATCCCATCCTGGATTCCATCCTGGCTCTGGATCTCTCTGGACACCTGCAGGGATGGGGAATCCTCAAACTCTATCAAGAGAATTTTCATGTATGGACCCAAACCACAAGCAATCCTGCAGGGAATCCAGCAGCTCCACCCTCACCCACGGTTCTGCAGCCTGGGGAGCAGGAGCTCAGCTCCTTCTGCTGCTCCCCTGTGCCAAAGTGTCAGTGTTTGTCAATCCCACAGCAAATTCCATCCAGGACAGCGTGGGAAGGACCCACAGTGCTCCATCAGCAACCTGGCATGTGACAGTGCCTCAAAAACAACTCCCAACATCCAGGAAATTAAACACTAACCAACCAAACCCTCAAATACAGCAAAACTGCAACCTTGCCCCAGGAAACCCCTGGATGGGGGAAAGACCTGCTTAAACAGAGGGATATAAAAACTCCTTAATGTTTGATTACAGGGGAAAAACCTGCTCAAATAGAGGGGGCTACAAACTCCTTCATGTTTGATTTTAGGAGAAAAACCTGCTTAAACAGAGGGATATAAAAACTCCTTAATGTTTGATTTCAGGGGAAAAACCTGCTCAAATAGAGGGATATAAAAACTCCCTAACACTTGATTTTAGGGGAATAATCTGCTTAAATAGAGGGGGCTACAAACTCCTTCACGTTTGATTTTGGTTTGCTGTTGTTTTTAATTGCTGGGGAATGCTTTTGCCCAGCTGAACTCCAGGCAGTTTCCCCTGCAATAACACCTGGCTGTTTTTTCTCATTTGGCCATGAAAATTTGGTATTTTCTCCCCGCGCCGTGTCTGCCTTTAATCACGGCCAGGGCTGACACACAGATCCGTTTTCCTGACAGCACCCTTGATCACCCTATCACAGGCAGAGAATTAATAACCTCCAATAGGTCTGTGTGCAAAGCACAAGCTGTGGTGCCAGAAGGACAAAAACCGTGGGGATTTGAGTGAGAAAACCCCCAGCTCGGGTTAACTCAAACCCGCGGCACCCCAGACACAAACAATCCTCAATATTCCCATTTTCCAGCACAATAACACCTGAAGGGCTGGCAATGGGGGCCAGCACCCCCAAACGTCCCTGGTTTGCCAGGTATTGATCCTGCCACGGGGTCAGGCTGCAGTTAGCACTCAGCCAACAGGGCCCAGCTCCTGTTAATTGGCTTTGCACACTTGTGGGGGGAAATTAATTTCAGCACGGCTTACAATAAAAGGATTACAGCCCCAGTGAAGTTCTCCAGCTTTAACTTGCCACAGGAATCCATGGATTGGGGTTAAGGAGGTTTTTAGGAGAGGATTTGGCAGCAGGAATGAGCTGGGGGTGCTGCAGGAGTGGGGACAGAGCCAGGGATCAACCCCAAATCTGGGGTATTGCCAGGAATCAATCTCAAAATCTGGAGGACTTGCAGAGCCAGGGATCAACCCCAAAATCTGGGGTACTGCCAGGGATCAACCCCAAAATCCAAGCCCTGGGCACCTGATGCACCAAATCCACGTCCAGCCCTGCTCTGAGGAGCCAGAGAATGAACCCCTGAGGATTCCCAACTCAGGGGTGTAGCTACACAACACTTCCACCAGCTCAGCACTGGATTTACTCACCTGCACACAGCAACACCTGGAAATACAGAAATGCTGCAAAAAGGGATTACCAATGCAGAAATTATTTGCTCAGCACACACAGAGGCTTGAGGACAAAGAAATCAGAAGTGAAAATATTATCTAGGAATGCCACTGCAAGGGAAGTGCAGGAAAATGTTTTATAAACCCTGGTTGCTCATCAGCAAACTCCTGCCAGGAGAAGTCTCTGGATTTCTCAGAAGTGGGGCCATTCCTGCAGCCACAGCTCCCTCAGCTGGCCCAGCAGAGCAGGGAGCTGCGATTCCTGCAAATTCCAAAAGCAATGGGGGGATTTCTCCCTGAGAGCCCACCAAAAACATCTGAGCTGCAGGAGGAGTGGGACTGCTGTGTTTGCTGAGATCACAAAGGGTCAAACTGCCATTCCCTCCCAAAATTCAGAGCCAAGAGTGGCTTTAAATCCAGCTATGAGTGCCACCAGTAATTCCCATTATCCCCATCCTGCTGGAAGCTCCAGCCCTGGACAGAGATTTCTGTGCCCTGGGATCGTGGAATGGGCTGGGAGGGATTTTTAACCAGCAATTTAAATTGCTTTTACTCTTCAGTTCCTTGCAATAAAAACACCACCATCATTCCAAATGGGAAATCCACATTGGGACTGGTTTTACTGGAGTTCTTCCCTCCAGCTAGAGAGATTCAACAAGGAATTTCTTGTTAATGAATTATTAATCCTCATTAAATCATCTCTGCCGTAATACTTCAGTGCCAATGAAAAGCAGCGTCAAGGCAATCGGTGCTCTGGAATATCTGGAACTCTAAATTGGGAACAATTTCATGGCAGAGCTCTTTAAGTGCTGGCAGTTGTCATGCATGACTGGAAATTACAACTTGATTTCTTTAATTGCAGGTGGGAGCTGTGCTTTTCCACAGAGCCATCCCCAGCTCCTGCAGCTGACTGGAAATTCCTGCTCCCTTTTCTGAGGGAATGTTTCTGCGGGAACACAAAATGGGTGAGGATGCTGCAGCCCTTTCCAGGGAAATGGAGACAAAATGGATTCTGTGTGCTTGCAGCGCCAATTCCAGGCACCTTTTATCCAAAACTTCCCTCAGAGGGGGCACTTAAGCGATGATAATCTCAATTTTTAAAGATCTGTTCATTGCTAACAGGATCTCAGTATAAAGAGCTTTTGGACCAATGATCTTTAACACTTAGATAAACTGGATTTGAACTTCAGTGACAACTTCCCAACAGGATCAAACAGGGATGAGCAAGGTTTAATTACCTGGAACAAATAGGGATGAGCAAGACTTCATTTGGAGTAGTTACAGCCCAAATGCAAATAACAAATAAAAAAAAGCACTTTCCAGTACAACTCAACAGCACGTTCCTGCCACACACCTGAACATCACAGCTCAAAAGGAAAATTCAGGAAAGGCTCTCAATGCCAACAGTCCTGGAACTCAGGAAACCATTCAGGTTTCTGTGTGACATTTTAACCCCCTTTTCCTGAGCATATTCCTGTAAAAAGGAACATTTTAAACCCTTTTTCCTGACCAAACTCCTGTAAAAAGGAAAAAGGAGCAGAGTGCCTCATCATTTCAGCTTTCCCCCGAACAGCAGGAACCCAAACTCTCTGCTCATTCTGAGATTCAGAATTCCCGCTGGCCACGCAGAAATCCTTGAAATGCCAATTTTTGCAGGCTGAAGGCCGTGTCCCTGCAGTGCCAGTCCATCTGCAGAGGGGTGCTGGGGATCATTTCCCCATTAGCATGTGAAAAGGATCAAGTTTGGCATGACAAACCCTCCCGTTTTTGGGAATGGCACACAATGGTGGATGGGTTCCAGTGAGTGGTTAAACACAAACCAAACTCTTTCCCCCCGTGTGCCACTGGCTTTGGGGACACAAAGCAATTCAAAATACACTCTGAATAAGCCAGTAACTCCCAAATTCTGAGCCTGCAGAATTTATGCCCAACTGGGCAAAAACGCTGCTGTCCATGTGTGAATTATTCAGACAAAACATTTGTTCTATTTTCAGTTACACAAAAAGCCTTTCAGGCATTAAAAGGCTTGAGGACAGACCAAATTTCCTCAATAATTTCTGAAATGTATGAAGGATTTCCTTAGACAACACAGCTAAAATGCTTCCCTGAGTTCTGAGGTGCAAATTATCTTTTTAATTAATGATCTCCATGACTGGAAGCTTTTGGGGATCCCAGACTGGAACAGATCCTGCTGAGCATCACACACCAGTAACAAATACTGCTCTTAAGCTGTCTCCAAATTGTTGTTTTCCCCTCTGTTCTCCCAACACAAAATTCAGTGTATCCCACTCAAACCCAAATCAGGATGCAGCATCCTCAACTCAGATCTTCCAGCAGAACAAACTGTTTAAGGAACAATTATAAAGAACTGACAAGACTCACAGAAAGGCTTTATTTTTGAGGAGCTGCTCTCGGCTGTGGGCAGGAGAAGAGCTCCAAACGTGTTAAAATAGAGACATGAATTCTCCTGCTGACAGGAATGCTGGGGATGCTCACCTGCTGCAATGTCATCATCCACCAGGTCGTGCTCCTCCTCCTGCACCTTGCCTTCTGTTCCTGAGGGCTCTGGGCTGGCAGTGGCAGCCTGCAGGGCTTCTGTGGTCACTCCAGCTGCAGGGAACAAGCCAACAGCCCAAAATCAGGGATTGGGGCAAACAACTCCCTGCTTCCCGCAGCAGCTAAACTTCGTTTCGCTGCTCCGCGTCCTGCCTCGCTCTGGGCTCCTTCAACTCCAACCTCGCACAGGGTGCTCAACCTCATCTACAAATAGCAAAATGTGATGTTTGTTTTCCGTCCCAGGGCTACCATGGATCACTCCCCATCCCTGGCAGTGTCCCAGGCCAGAGCATTCTGGGCAAAAACCATCAAATCCCTTCAAATTGCTGCTGCCACACTGCACATTTGCCCTTCTGAACAAACCATGATTCACCCAAAGTAGGAGAATTTCAGAATATGGCAAGCACGAGGCCCCACTGGGAATTTGTTGTTCAGAGGAATCCCTTCCAAAGGAGAATTTCATGTGCAGATTTGAACCCAGCTGATTTTTGCCCCTATATCAATACTGATTATTAACAATTCAGACCCCAATGTGAAATGGCAGAATTGGGAGGAGTGGAAGATGTAGGACAAAAGGAATATTTCATTTTCCTATTCTCCTCCCTCTCCTTTTAGCAGAAAACGAGACTTCTCACAAGTCTGTTAATTCTTGTTCCCTTCAGCTCCTTCATTCCAAGAGTTCCAACACTCTCCATTAAAAAACCCAGATTTGCTAGTTTTGACCCACTGGAAAGATTTCCAGTGTAATTCCTGCACTCCATGAAGACTGAACACCCTGATCAGCCACTCCAAATCCAGTTGGTGAGTAATTTTTCAGGGTGAAAAGCCCATGCTGAGGAAGATGGAGATGTTCTCACTGCGGGGATATCTGTGAATTCCCGGCAGCCTGTGCAGGAGCCCTGGATGGATTCTGGGAATTTCCTGGCACTGTGGGGCTGCCCAAGGCGTGTCCCCTCCCTGTCCCAGGTGCTGCTTACGGGAGATGACGCTGTCCATGTACTGGGGCAGGTAGGGAGCCCACGTGTCGATGGTTTCCTTGCGCCCCGCCTGCTCGATCCTGCGCAGCTCGGCCAGCAGCAGCGCCTGCGCCGCCTCCCGCACCTGCAGGGACACCTCAGGGTCACAAACCACACTGCCACAGTGATTTCACACCGTTCCTCACAGGGTTAAACTGGGATTTTATATGTCTATTATTATTTATTTGTTATTGTTTATTATTATTTATATTGATATGATTTTACCCAGTTATTATTCCTGCAGCACACCCAGGGACACCAGGGACACCTCAGGGTCACAAACCACACTGCCACAGTGATTTCACACCATTCCTCACAGGGTTAAACTGGGTTTTTATATGTATATTATTATTTATTAATTATAATTTATTATTATTTATATTGATATGATTTTACCCAGTTATTACTCCAGCAGCAGCGCCTGCAGCAACGCTCAGGGAACAAACGCAGCTCTGATGCTTTAACTTTTGGCTTTTGTATTTTCCAGATTCTGTTCTGCATTAGGATCTAACTCTGAATTTCACACAGTGTTAGCAAGTTCTCTTCACAATCTAGTTATAAAACAATCCTTTTCCAGCCCAGAACCAAGGAAGTGCAAAAGAGTGAGGAGAGCAATCTGGGAGGATGGGACTGCAGAGCCTGGAGCAGGAATTGGACAATTAATTGGACTTGATAATTGGACAATTAACCCCAATACGGAAATGCACCAAAACCTCTGCAAGTGTGAAAACTCAGGATTATCTTGGGTGTAGCCTCAGCCAGGCTCTTGTACTGCCCAAGATGAATCCTTTCAAGGGCTTTTAATAAATTCCAACTTGGTTCCTTTAACTCTGCCTACTCTCAGCTCCTAGAGTCATTCTTGACTAGGTTTTTAAAGCCAGTTTAACTAGAAAATATTCCTGACTGGCGAATGAATGGCAGGATGTGTGCTGGAAAAGAATGATGTGGGGTTTTTCGGCACAGGGAAAATGTCAGCACTGAAAGACAAGACCAATGCCACAATGTGAAAGGCCAGAGGCACCCCAAAGCTGAGCTCACCTCCAGGCAGCGGTCCTGCCACCTCCGTGCCAGCATCTCCAGGAGGGGAGGCCGGAATTTCTCCAGCCCCAGCAGGTCTGGGAGCATCACACAGTGCATGGCAGCCAGCTGGCTCCAGCCTGCCAAAACATGAATGAACACAGCTCAGGGACAGCTGGCTGTGGTGACAGGTCACACCCAATCACAGCACAGTCACCCCTTCAAGGATCACACTGGGGTGAGCCTATGGCAATTGCCTGCTCTCTGTATTTTCCACCCGAAGTTTTATTTTAACACACCAGTCCAGGTCAATTGCCACTACAGGTCTGCAGTTGGGTGTAGGTAAAACCAGGAGAGAAACACAGAGCTCAAATAACAGAGTGTGTGAAAATGCTTGTGAAGTACCCCATATTATATTAAATATTACACCCAATATTCTACCCAAATCTCCCTCAACACCAAAACTCTGATTTAAGTGGTGTGAAACTGCTTCTTTCTATTTTTTTTTGGGTACCCTACCCCTGGCATCCCGTGTTCAAAGAAGAATTAAAACAAAAGCAACAATGAGAAAGGATTTCAGCTGAAGTAAAGGACAAGTAGAAAAGTGAGGAAGGAATACCTTCGTTGACTAAGAAACAGGAATGGAAAGCAGAAGTGTCAGAGTGCCCAGATTCTGTGCTGGAAGCAGCAGCAGGAGCAACTTGCAGAGGAAAGAAGAAATAAAAGAGAGAGAAAAAAAAAACAGGGAAGTGAGAGCAGCAGCAGAAAAACGGATTAGTATCACTGGAAAATGGAAAACAAGAGGAGGCTGGGATGATCTCCAACTTAAATATTCAACTTAAAAATAATACTCGGCTTCAAAATAAGATTCAACTCAAAATAAGATTCAACTCAAGGAGAATTCCAGGTTTTCCAAGAAGGAAGAGGCAGACATGCAGCTGCAGAGGAACATGGAGACAGCAAGAGAAACTGATGTTTTGAAAAGACCAAACACCTCAATCCAGAGATTTTAAACTTGTTTTGTGGCAGGTGGGTTTGGTTTGACTTCATGCTTGACTGTAAATTAGAAACCAGGAATTCTGCTGCTTCTTCCCGTGCTTTTCCGATATTTCCATGGATTTAGATTGCACTGTACATCAAAGGCACCAAAAATAACCCTTAATGAACCTGAGCTGCCCCATCTGTCACTCCAACAGTGAATTCCTGAGGGCTGGCTGGAATTGAACCTCATTTCAAATGGCCCTCCAGGCAAAAAATGCAACTCTTCACCACAGAAATGCCGAAAAGCCTGAAGGAGAAGGACACAGACGCAGGCCTAAAGCTTCACTCCCAAGTTTTTTGCTGTTTTTGCTGGAGTTGCTCACCCTCTTCCAACATGAGCAGTTCCAGCCAGCCAAGGAGTGATGCTGGCCCCAGGCTGGGATCATTCCCACGGAATTGGGATCAGTCTGTAGAGCCTTTAGCTCCAGCTTTAAGCCTCCTCAAAGCCAGGATGTTTGGGAACACCTGGACCAGGCCAAACCTCCTTGTCAGGGAACGATGCCACGGCAGAATCAGCATCTTGTCCTAATCCCCAATAATTCCATTGGGATTAACAGTTACTTTTCCCTGCCAGTCAGTAATTTAATGTGTTAAACTCAGGAGTAACGCTGCAAGGGCTGCAAAGGAAGCAGATTTTACCTTGTTTGATTTGCCCTTGTGCTGCATGGCTGGACACTGGAGGGGGTGGCCTCACCTTGGCCATCTCGGGGGTGCCTGGCCTGGGGGGCCTGAAAGGAAACATGCACAGGAGACACGTGAGCCGCAATCCCCAAAGCTGAATGCCACCTCTGGGGATTGGAGTGCCAGCCCTACCTGCTGGGACCTTTCTTCATGTGCTCCCCGATGAAGGTGGCGTTGGTCATGCTCATCAGCGTGTTGGCCAGCGAGATGACGGACAGCAGGTGCTGCGTGGTGACGGCCCGTGACACGCCGTACGTGCCCTTCCCCGGCCCCTCGCTCAGCGACGCCGCGCTGGCCGGCTCCCGCGGCGCGCCCTGGCCCGCGGGCTGGTTGTAGCCAGGCAGCATGAGGGACATGTGGCCCCCTCGGGACAGCAGGCCGAAGGACACGGAGCAGTGCGGCTTCAGCATGCCCAGGCGCTCCAGGCACAGCTCATCCAGCACGGAGTTGAGGCCCCAGGCGTGCAGGCAGGACATGAAGAGCTTGGCCGTGTCCATGGTCAGGTTATACTCCAGCAACGTCAGCGGTTTGGATTTGCTCGAGCGGTACTCGGGGTCTCCGTCCTCCCTCCTGTGCCTCAGGGCCTCCTCGTCGTCGTCCTCGTCGTCCAGCAGGTGCTCCTTGATGTTCTCCTTGATGGTCTCCTTGACCTGCTGGAAGAGCACGGCGGCTCGCTTGCCCGTGAGGAAGGAGCCCCCTTTGTCAGCGCCCCCAGGGGCTTTCTGCAGGCTCTCTGGGGACACCAGGGCGGCGCTGGGCCGCGCCGCCTCCTCGGTCAGCAGCTGGATGATCAGCGCCTCCACGTCGAAGAACAGCACGTGGATGTCCGGGTCTGTCAGGTTCGTCTTGATGGCCTGCACCATCAGTGAGTTGTGGGAGTACTTGGGTAAATTGCCCTGCAGAAACGAGAGAGCAAATTGGAATTGCCGTTCGGGAAGCTGTGGCTGAGCCAAGTTTGGCACACGGCCACAGAGCGCAGAAATTCAATTTACAGATGTTTATAGACAAACTGAGACACAAGCCCACATTTCCTTCTACTGAATCCTATGGGATTGGAGTTTATGCCAAGGGACAGTAAAATTCCAGTCTTGTTACTAAGCACAAAACACATGAAGTATTTCATATTTGGAGGGTGAACTACAGAATCAATATATACCACTGGAAAAGAAGCTGCTCAGATTCACTCAGACCTGCAATTACTGCACCACTTGGTCATTCCTTCTTCCTCCTTCCCTCCCTCCCAAGGGGAAAAAAGGGAATGAAGGTGCTAGGGGATAAAAGCTGAACAATGTCAGAACATTAACTAAGATTTTAAGCATTATTCTCCCTAACACCTTCATTTGGTGGATGAGGAGCCCACTCACAAAACACTGCAGGTACAACCACCGCAGTCCCAGTTGTGCCTGGAGCCAGCAGCAGAAACCTTGAGCACATTTCCTTGCTGCAGGAGATTTCTCTCCAAACAGAAGGTGACAGCAGCAGCAGAAGGAAGGGATAAACGGAGAAGCTGGGAACGGGGCTCTGCTGCACTCTGCTGGCCACGAGCCGTGCCAGAGGAGCTTCAGGCTGATCCTGTGAACAATTCCTCCTGGAACGGGCTGGGTGGAGTCCCTGAGGGGATGTGGCACTCGGGGACACGGCACAGTGTGGGGAATGATTGCACTGGGTTTTACAGGGCTTTTCCAGCCTAAAGCATTCCACACTCTGAATAAAACCAAAGAGCAGGACACACACTGAAGTGACATCACGGCAGCAACACAAACACGGGGAAGATAAATGTAAACATGCTGAGATTTTGGAGAGCTCTGGCTGCAAAGCTGGCCACAAGGATGGAAACCTCCAGGGAACACACCCACCTTGTCTGAGGCCTCAGAGGCCAGCAGGTTGGTGGCCAGGGTCTGGAGCTTCTGGTGGGCCACGTTCTTGAGGGCAGCCAGGCTCCTGCGGGTCATGGCCTGCTTGAGGTTGACAGCAGGGTGGCTCAGGGAGTCCACAGCAGCAGGGACAGCCTCGTCACAGGCATTCAGGATCTCCACAGCTGTGATCCCCATCACACAGCGATCCAGAGCCCCTGCAGCAGCCACGGGGATGGACAACAGCTCAGCTTTTTACAGTGTAGTAACGAGTACAGAACAACAGAGAGGATTTTAGGCGTTGTTTTTTCTGGTGTTCATCTTCCTTCCTCATGGGTTTCAGGTAATACTTTCTAGTTGGTCAGTCAGTGTCACACCAAAGGTCATGGGAACCCAGTTAAGTTTAAAAATAAATAATATAGTGTTAATTCTCTAGTAAATTGTTTAGCTTTAAGAAGCCTCGTAACAGCAAGATCCTCTTCATTTTCCTTGCTTCTAGCAGTGGAATGCTTTGTACTTCTGATAAAATTTGGTAAATCGAGCCCAAACATGAAAAAATCCATTTCCATCATGTATTTGTTAATCCTAGCTCTAAGTGAGAAAAACAAACCACTAATTGAGTGGTGCAAAACTCCCACCATTGTTACCCAAAGGATGGAATTCTCCCTGTATTTCCATGTGTGATTCTGGAGTGCTAAGTTCCAAATGTGAGTGTTTGGATTGTCCCCTCAGGCACAGCTCGACAGCACTGAGAGCAGATCAGCATTTCAGCGCACGAGAAATGGATTGAGCAGCGTGTCTGAGCTCACCTGTGTCCATCTGCCACACGTACACTGAGCCATCGGAGCAGCCCACCACCAGGTAATCATCAGAGGGCCTCCACTTGATCACCTGGATGGGGAAGAGGTGCCGAGAGGCCAGCATGATGCACTTCTTCTCCCTCAGACTCAGCAGGCCCACGGAGTGGTCACTGGCAACAGAGCAAACACAGTGCTGGACTCTGGCCTGAGGAAGGAAAAAAAAGAGAAAAAGTTAAATCATCATGCAGAGCTGCTATGACAAACCTTGCCCTCACTGGAGTGACCAAAAGCCTCTAATGAACAAAATTCAGACACCTACATCAATGTTCAACCTCACTGAGGACACTGGAACAGAATTCCCTTTAATCCATCCTTTGCACAGGTATTAAACCCCATCCAGCCAAGCAAACCCCAGAGATTTCAATGTCACTTTGCTCATTAAATTCTATCTATTCAGCTAAGTTTCAAGAGGCCTCTGGACACTATTTTTAATAGGTTTAATAAAGCCCCCACTTTCCATCCTTTCCATAACTGCAACGTGATGGAAGTTCCCCACTCCCAAGGCTGTCCCAGAGAACTCACGCTGCAGTTCTCTGGCGGCACGAGCAGCTGGGTGATCTCCCCTCCGTGCACACAGAAGATGTGCTTCATCTCTCCTGAGAAGATGTCCCACACGATGACGGAGAAGTCCACCCCGCCTGAGATCAGGTACCTCTGGTCGTAGCGGGAGGACACCTGGTGGGGGTACAGCAGACACGTCACCTTGTTCCGGTGGCCTCGCAGTGTCCGGTGAGGGGGCCAGCCTGGCGGGGGGGAAAAGCACAGAGAAACAGGAAAAAACACAGATTCAACAGAGCACTCCACTGCCAAGTGCTTGTTCTGCAGCTCACAGCCCCAGCGCATTCCCAGGAACCCACACATCCACCGGGAACCCTGGTGGGTTTTTCCCAGAGATTTCTGCTGCCACATCAGTATCCAGAGAAAAGAGGACATGCTGCTTTTATCTTTGCTGCTGCATCTCAAAACCCCCAGAGAAATCCCCAAGTTGCTTGGGGTGGCAATCTTTACATAGTGTTCAAAATTCCATTCCATTCTGATCACTGTGACATGGAAGCCCCACAAGAAAGCTTGTTTCTTGTGGAGAAATCTCCATAAATTAAAGAAAGGAGTCTCCTCTCTCTAAACTATTCTAGAGATAGTAAACAGCGTGTTGGGTTTGTTCTTTGTAGCACTGTATTTCTATTTTAATATCCCTAGCAAAGAACTGTTTTTCCCAATTCCCACATCTTTGCCTGAGAGCCCCTTGATTTCAAAATTACAGTAACTTGGAGGGAGGAGCTTTCCATTCTCCATTTCAAAGAGAGGCTCCCGCCTTTCTCAGCAGACACCTGTCCTCCAAACCAAAACATCTCCGAAGAGCTGAAGCAGTGAGTGAACGTGTTCCCAAGCACCCAGTGGAAGCGGAGCAGGACCAGGCCGTGCTTGGTAATAAATAATTTCCCCCATTTCCCTGTGAAGAGCTGAAGCAGCGAGTGAACACGTCCCCAAGCACCCCCTGAAGCCGAGCAGGAGCCGGCATTACCTCGGCGCAGCGTGTGCTCGCCCTGCAGCAGCTGCACGATGGCGGTCTGCGTGGCGGGCACGATGACGATGCTGCCGTCCTCGCGGCCGCACGCCAGCCGCCCGTGGGCCGGCATGTACACGCTGGCCGTGACGCGCAGCGGCTCGCCCGCCGCGCTCAGCTGGTCGATGATGCCCGCCGGACGGGGGCTCAGCTGGTCAAAGGCCTCCTGCAGGGACGTGGACGTGGCTGGCTGCAGCCCTGGGCGAGGGGAGAGGGGACAGAAATCCAGAACTGTTCAAAAATTAGCAATTGCTTCATTAATTACAGCTGGATAGATAGACGGGCCTCGCTGGAAATAAGAAATGGAACTTCACTGCCTCTCATTTTGATGGTCGCTCAGCTGTGCTTGCAATGAGAAAAAGAGATCCAGAGATCTCTTTGGTCTTTGTCTCTGGTGGTTGTTTTGCTCACTCAGCCAACAGAGAAAGATCGGGGCCCTTATGAGACGAGTTCCACAGGAATCTTTATTTCATGTGAAGGGTGGCAAGCAGGAATCCCCTCAGACAAAGGGGAGGCAGTCATATTTATAGCTTCAAGGAGGACTGAAATTGCAACCAACAGAAAGTTACTCCAATCTAAGCCAAAAGTTCTAAAGGTGAACTGAGCAATTACACAAACTAATTTCTAGCCAATTATCTTCTACAGTGATAGGCCACTGACCGAATTCTTAAGGAATTCAGTTCAACCTTGGTATCTAGGAGACCTTATCTACTAAACCACATTCCAGGGGCCAGGGCAGACAGCTTTGGAGGATTTGTATCATCCACATTGCTTAATTAATCAGAACTGGATAGAGAGATAGGCCTCGCTGGAAATTAGAAACCAAATTTCACTGCCTCTCATTTTTATGGTTGCTCAGCTGTGCTTGCAATGAGAAAAAAAGAAAAAAATAGATCCAGAGAAACACAGTTACAACCAGAAACTTATTCAACATACACTTTCTAACCTCAAACTGTTTTGCCTGTCCCAGCTGGGTACTGCTATTAGACCAATGCTCATATTTTAATCAATCAGCAGAGTTTGAGCTGCTGCTGCATCTAGTGGGAGGTGCTGGGAGCTGGAATTGGATATTTAAGGTCTCTCCAGCCCGCTGTGGGACTCTCTGCTGAATGAATTCACTAGCACAATAATGCTAATTCCTACTACACCTCCTGCAAGGAGGTAACAATGAAACCCCAGCTGCAGGATCTGGGGGGTTCACACAGAAAGCACAAAGATGGGACTGGGCATGAGGTACCTTTTGCACCCTCCTGCTGCTCAAGGGTGTCGGGCATGCTCCAAATGCTCAGCCTCCCTGAGGAGTCTCCTTGGATGAGGAGCCTGTAGGAAAACTCTCTCTGGCCACAGAAGAACCGAGTCACTGGAGGACATATCAGGAGCTGTAAGAAGAGAAGGAACAAGCTCACACCACGTGCTCTGCTCAGCTCCAAGCTTCCTTCCTGTTCCAGCAGGACAAAACCTAGCCCAGCCCACCACAGGGGCTGTACCTGTTTCTCTGCTCTGTCCAACACGCTGTACAGTAAAGGTGGATTCAAGTTTTCCACGGCTTTCCCCACGTCCCTGCGGAACGAATCGCTGGCTGGGAGGCAGCTGCGAGTGAGAACAAAGACAGATAAAATATCTGCCATTTCAACAGTGATTCCTGCAGTGGAACGTGGGGGTGGCTCCCATCCTCGTGCTCTGATCATGTGAGGCCAAGGAAGGAGCTCCCACATGATTTATGGGGGAATATTCAAGATAAAACACTATCTCTACCCAGAGCAAACACATCTGCCCACCATGAAGGTGTCAGAAAGAATGTCTTTGATTTTTCTCCTGTCATTTGTATGCCAAATTTTAAATTTATTTTATAGTTTTGTATTTACACGCTTTCCCTTACTGGACCAATATTTCAGTTAATTCAGTTCAATTCAAATTAATCAAAAATTAAAGCAAGGGGGTATTTTTTGTAGAGTACCTGGCTGCTAATTTGTAGATGAAACTCTGCCCATCCTCTGTCCATACAATCACTTTATCAGCTGCCACAAAGTCCCCACCAGTCCAGGTCTGCTCATTTTCACTGGGCACTGAGCATAAGAGGGAATAATCTCCGGCATCAAAAACCTGAGAGGAAATAGGAAACAAAGTCTGTTGTTATTAACCTATTAATTACACATTAAAATGCCCGGGCAGCAGCTGATCTGGGGCTCAATATCACAGAATCACACAATGGTTGGGGTTGGAAGAGACCCTAAGGGTGATCTTGTTCCAAAGCTGCACCACAGGAGAGATTCGGATTCAGTATCTAGAAATACATTAAAGGTACATTGGAGAGACCTGGAGCATCTTCACCTGCATGTTTTCCTGCAGCTCAGGAGAAGGGAGAAGGAGCAGGGCCCTGCCTTACCCTCCAGTACTTGGAGCACACGAGCAGCAGCGAGCGCTGGGTGAAGGCGCAGAAGGAAATGCTCTGGCAGTTCTCGCAGTAAATGGGCTTGGACTCCTCCTCGAACACCGGCGTGGTGTCCTAAAGCAAACAGAACCAGCGCTCAGCAAGCCAGCACCACAGCAGAGCCCGCAGGAAAAGACTGCAGCACTTCTGCAGCTGCCATGTGGAGATCTCCACCGAAAACCCAACCCCGGAGCGGCTGTTATTCCATGACTCCTCCCAAGCAGATCTGCAGGAGCACGTGCTGTCCTCTTTGGGCATTAAGTAGCCAGATTCCCCAGCAGGGAATTAGTGGTGCTGACCTTGCAGCCAGCCTGGAAGCTGCAATGAAGCAGATTCCACTCCTAACAGAAGGTGATTTTTTCTTACTTGAGAAACACCTTTTGCAAGAGGTTTCTGTGAAGAGCTCATTTACCACAGGTCTGACACCCGGGGCAAATCTCCTTTAAGACTTTTACTCATTACTACCCAGGAAATGCCAAATAATCCAGTATATAAAACATTCCTAAAAATTGTATGGCCTGCTCAGCAAAACATTAACCCAAATCACTGCATGGTACAAATAAAAAACAGATTTGGAAAAACCGGACATAATCCTACACTTCACTTGGAAATCAGTTAGGAATTCTGACAGCAACTGAAATCAGTAAAAAAAAATTCAGTAAGCTGATTTTTCACTACCAAAGAGGAACAAGACTAGCAGCAGCAGAATAGAGACAGCAGCAGAAGTGTCAGTGATGCAGCTGCCTTTGCCTACCTGCATGCGACTGACTTCTGAGGTGATGATCCAGACTTTGAGGATTCCAGTCACGGACACAGCGACCACAGTGTCCTCTGGGAAACACAAAAATCAGGCTGAGGCACAAGGACTTGCTCGCCTGTGCGTATCTGAGCATCAGTGAAAACCTGACCCAGCAGCATCTGCTCCCAAACGGAATGTTATTTGTGAAGATGGCCATGGAAGCAGGAATAAATGAAAGGCATTATAGGAAAAGCCTCAAACCAGAGCTCATCTCCAGCAATTTATAACACAAAGAGCTGAGCTCTCCCACCCCAGGATTTTGGGAATGCCCAGTTTACAACTCAAGAGAGAAGTCCTTCAGTCAGGTTTTTCTGCCAAGCTCTCAGGAATGCCAGCCTCCACAACAGGAACACTCAGGCAGAAATCAAAGCCCCCCAAATGAAGAAAGCCAGGCTGTGCTCAGGTGACACTTGAGCTGATGCAGCTGGAGCAGGACTCCCAGGGGAGCTGTGGCTGTGTGCACCCTGGGACAGTGCCACAGGAAATAATCACCTTGTGTCCTGTCTGAGCGGATGATGGCCATGGAGCTGATCCAGTCAGGAGAGATCTTGGATATCAAGGAATAAAGAACTTCCAGGCTGCTTGCATCCACGACCAGGATCTCAGGGTAATGCCCGTGGCACAGGAGCCTCCCTTCGCGCTGCGTGCCGACTGTGAACTGGTAGAACTGCACAGAGCAAACACAAACTGCAATCCATGCAGGATTCTGGACCCGAGGTTATTCGGGATGTATTTCCCTCTCTGCCATCCCTCCCAGCACTCACCTGGATGCCTGTGTGCGCACAGGCCAGCTTGGTGAACTCGATGCACCTGCCATCATTGACATCCCACAGGCACATCTCCCTAGAACACAGCAAAAGCACATGGAAAACAGGCACTCAGAATCCTTTATAATGAGAGGAATTGAATCGGGACTTTTATTAGGATTATATCCACTGCATTTAGAGAAACTCAAAATCAACTCAGCATTTCCAGTCCTCCTAAATCCACACAGCCTCCTGTTCCCTATGAGGATAATTTACAGAACCTGCAGGAGTTCAAATGAGCAGCTGTTGCCCCTTTTTACAGTACTTTTTAATTCAAAACTTCATATTCAGCTTAATCAGAACAATCTGAGGTGCTTTCTCCTTTCCCTCAGACAGATAAACTCCTGATTAAAACACACTTTGGTTTTAAATCCAATGGAAAGAGCCCTGGAATTGGCCCAAGATAGAAACTCTAAATTTTCACACGTGCTCCCCTCCAATTCCTTGCTGAAAGGTTATTTAGGCAAATCATTCCCTACTCTTTCTGGATAAAAAAATCTCTATTTGAATATCAATTGCACAAGAAATCCTTCCTGCTTCTACCTCTGAGTTGCTGCCCTGTGATTAATAAATATAACCAATCAAAAACTAAGATGTATTTGCTGAAGAGTTTTTTTTTCTTGAGGATAAAAATCAAGCACAGTGTAGAATATATGAATAAACTCAGGACAAATTCCCGTTATTGCAGTTCTGCACATCAAGAAACACTTAGAAACTCACCCACTCTCTGATGCACTCACTATATACTGCTTCTCACTGGAAGCTGAGGCCTTGGATAAACAAGTAACTGAGGCTGTGTGACCAAAGAGCAGAGCTCTGGGATTGATCTGGGAGAAAGAAAAGAAAAATCACCCAAATGACCACAATATCCATATCCCAGTTTTCTACTTAACATGTTACATATCCATTAATATGTGAACATACATTGAACTAGCACAGCAGTGCATGGATCATCTTGGAGGACTTTCTGAGGAAAATGCACTTTGCAAACTCCTCTCAGTATTTACAAATCAGGAGCTCTGTTAAATTTAAAGTGAGTTTGGCTGAATGAAAAAGATTGTGTCGCACATTAAGCTGAGCTCCTGTACGTTCATAAACAAGAGGAGACCTCAGAGCCCCTTCCAGGACCAAAAGGGGCTCCAAGAGAGCTGGAGAGGGACTGGGGACAGGGAATGGAACGCCAGGAAAAGGGGGAATGGCTTCCCACTTCCAGATGGGATATTGGGAAGGAATTCCTTTCCACAGCACAATATTAAGCAGCTCAATAGCAGAGCAGTTGCAAGAAATTGGAATGAGATGACAGGAGCAGCAAGAGCCAAAGCAGCCCTGTGGGAAGGGCAGAGCAGCCATGAAAGCACTGCGAGAGGGAGAACAGGCTGAGGGTGCTGCGGATCCATCACCTGCAGGTCAGCAGCCAGGTCCCAGAGGCAGATCTGCCCGTCATGGCAGCCGGTGACGATGACGGAGCCGTCCACGAGCAGCAGGGAGGACACGCAGTGCGTGGGGGCGCGCCGGCCCCACAGCACGATGGGCAGCACCAGGCTGTTCCCGGCCATGGCCCCGCAGCGCCTGCGAGTGCAACAGCACAGCACCATCAGCAGCGGCCAGGGCTGCTCCCTTCACTCCTGTCTGCCATCCTGTCCCCTCATGTATCCAGCATCGCATTCCCTCCTGTTTC
>VRYO01000494.1:7086-17089 GCA_009812075.1 Sialia sialis
CCCAGCCCCTCAAAACCTGAGATTATTAAACATCATTAAAGGAAGGTGAGAATTCCTTAATTAGGGCTTAAGTTAGGCCTGGTTTTAGCTGTGTGAGTCCAGTCCCAAATATGAAACTGGGATTAATTAAGGATCGCTAAAGGAGAGTGAGAATTCTTTAATTAGGGCCCAAGTTAGGCCTGGCTTTAGCTGTGTGAGCCCAGCCTCGGCAGCTCCAGCTGGGCTGAAATTTGGGATTTTCCCCCTAAAGCCGAGCTCAGCTTTGCTGGAGCTGTGGGATGAGGATTTACCGGGAATTGGAGAGAGGAGGAATTTCCTGAGGGAATTTCAGCTCCTCCCAGGGAATTCCCGGAGCTCAGAATGTTCTGGAGCCTCCAGGAGCCGATTCCTGGCTGGAATTTTCGGAATTTTCCCAAGGAATTCCTGACGGGAATGAACCCACCTGGAACAGGGGGAAGGTTGGAAGTTCAGGAGGCGCAAAATTGGGAAAAATGAACTTTGGGAATTGGGGAAAATGAACTTTGGGAACTGGAAAAATGAACTTCGGGAATTTGGGAAAAATGAACTTTGGGAATTTGGGAAAAATGAACTTTGGGAATTGGGAAAAATCCGTTGGAATTGGGGGAAAATGAACTTTAGATTGGGGGGGAAAAACCCTTTGGAATTGGGGAAAAACCCTTTGGAATTGGGAAAATCAAACTTTGGGAATTGGGAAAAATGAACTTTGGGAATTGTGGGGGAAAGAGTTTTGGGATTGGGAAAAATGAACTTTGGGAATTTGGGAAAAAAGGAGTTTTGGGAACTGGGAAAAATGAACTGTGGGAACTGGGAAAAATGAACTTTGGAAATTGGGGAAAACCTTTGGGAATTGGGGAAAAAAACCTTTGGGATTGGGGGAAAAAAACCTCTGGATTTTGGGAAAAACCCTTTGGGATTGGAAAAAAAAGACCTTTGGGAATTGGGAAAAATGAACTCTGGGATTGGAGAAAAATCCTTTGGGATTGGGAAAATCAAACTTTGGGAATTGGGAAAATAAACCTTTGGGAACTGGGGAAAAACGACCTTTGGAATTGGGAAAATCCTTTGGGAATTGGGAAAAATTTCCTTTGGAAAATGCGGGAAAAAACCTTTGGGATTGGGAGAAAAGGACTCTGGGTTTTGGGAAAAACCCTTTGGGATTGGGAAAAATGAATTTTGGGAATTGGGAAAAATGAACTCTGGGAATTGTGGGGGAAAGAGTTTTGGGAACTGGGAAAATTGAACTTTGGGAATTTGGGAAAAAAGAGTTTTGGGATTGGGAAAAATGAACTGTGGGAACTGGGGAAAAATGAACTTTGGAATTTGGGGAAAACCCTTTGGGAATTGGGAAAATAAACCTTTGGGAACGGGGGAAAAAAACCTTTGGGATTGGGAGGAAAGAACTCTGGATTTTGGGAAAAACCCTTTGGGATTGGGAAAAATGAATTTTGGGAACTGGGAATGAAAGCTTTGGGAATTAACCCTTTCCAGGCCGGATCCCGCCCTGAGCGGTGAAATCTGCCGAGCTTTCCAAACCAAATCTGAGGAGTTAAACCCTGGATTAGGGACCTTAGGCCTGGCCTAACCCCCAGCAGCAGCAGCAGCCGCTCTGCAGCGTTCCCGTCCGTTCCTTGGCCGAGATTTCAATTTGAATTCCGATTCTCCGCGGTTGAGCCGCCCCGCTTTGCCCAGCTCCGTCCTTAGTCTCGGCCTGGCTGGGATTTAGGCTGGAGTTTAGGCTGGAGTTTAGGATCACCCTTTAAACATCGTTACCAGACAGTGTTAGAGTGAGGCACAGAATCCAGCACTGTCTAGTAAGATGCCCACAGAGGACCAGCGGGAATTCCGAGTTCTTCCGGAGGCCACAAATCCAGGAAAAGCCCAGGACTGGGTTTAACTCACCGGGGGGCAAGGAGGGCTTGGAATTCTAGGGGGGTTGGGAGGGAAAAGAGGAGAAAAAGGGATTAAATTCGGGTTTAAAGTGGAGACAGCGGGGTTAAACCTGGTTTAATTAGGTCTGAAAGGGAAATGTGAGGTTAAACCTGGTTTAAGACAGAGCTGAAAGACAAACAGGAGTCAAAGTCTGGTTTAGTACAGGTTTAAAAATAGAAATGGGGGTTTAGCCTGGTTTAATGCAGAGCTAAAAGAGAAATATGGGGTTAAGTCTGGTTTAATACAAGATTAAAATGGAAACAGGGGGTTTAGCCTGGTTTAAGACAGGCCTAAAAGAGAAATATGAGGTTAGGTCTGGTTTAATACAGGTTTAAAATGGAAACAAGGGGGTTTAGATTGGTTTAATGCAGGGCTTAAAGAGAAAACTGAGGTTTAAACGTGGTTTAAAACAGAGCTAAAAGAGAAATATGAGGTTAAGTCTGGTTTAATACAGGTTTAAAATAGAAATTGGGGAGTTCAGCCTGGTTTAAGACAGGAATAAAAGAGAAATCTGAGGTTTAAATGTGGTTTAAGACAGAGCTAAAAGAGAAATATGAGGTTAAGTCTGGCTTAATACAGATCCAAAATAAAGCCATGAAGTTTATCCTGATTTAATACAGCTCTGAAAGAGAAAGATGAGGTTAAGCCGGGTTAAATACAGGTTAAAAATGGAAACAAGGGGTTAAGTCTGGTTTAATACAGGTTTAAAATGGAAACAGGGGGTTAAGCCGGGTTTAATACAGGTTTAAAATGGAAACAGAGGGTTAAGCCGGGTTTAATACAGGTTTAAAATGGAAACAGGGGGTTAAGCCGGGTTTAATACAGATCTAAAAGAGAAAAATGAGGTTAAACTCAACTTGATACAGCTGTGAAAGAGGAAGATGAAGTTAAGCCTGATTCAGTCCAGATCTAAAACAGAAACAGGAGGTTAAGCTTGGCTTAACCCACACGAAGGAAATCCCAAGGTTCCTTCCCTTTCACTCCCTGGGTTTAAAAGGGAAGGAAAAGAATTTTGGGACAGAATTCCCACATTTCTCTCTTTTTTCCCATTTTTTTGGGACCCCATCCATGGATTTTTCCTGAGCCAGGCTCATCCCAGCCGGGTTTTATCCTCCCAAAAATCTGATTTTCCATCCCCACGAGATCCCCAAATTCCAGGCCGGGATTTTTTTCATCCAGGAGGGATTTGGGGGCCAAACCCGGAATTGCTGAGCTGGGATTAAGCTCCCCCAAATTTTTTCATTCCCTCGTGGTGCTCAGGAGGAATTTGGGGGTTAAACCTGGAATTGCTGAGTCAGGATTAAACGCCATGAAATTCCAGGCCGGGATTTTTTCATTCAGGACGGGTTTTGGGGTTAAACCTGGACTTGCTGAGCCGGGACTAAGCTCCCCCAAATTCCAGACTGGGATTTTTTTTTCTTTCAGGATGGATTTGGGAGCCAAACCTGGAATTCCTGAGCTGGGATTAAATCCTCCCCCCCAAATTCCAGGCAGGGATTTTTTCATTCAGGAGGGGATTGAGGGTGAAACCTGGACTTGCTGAGCCGGGATTAAGCTCCCCCAAATTTTTTCATTCCCTCCTGGTGCTTGGGAGGGGTTTGAGGATTAAACCTGGACTTGCCGAGCTGGGACTAAGCTCCCCCAAATTCCAGGCCGGGATTTTTTCATCCTGGTTGGGTTTGGGAACCAAACCTGGACTCGCTGAGCCGGGATTAAATCTCCCCCAAATTCCAGGTTGAGATTTTTTAAATTCAGGACAGGTTTAGGAGCCAAACCTGGACTTGCTGAGCCGGGATTAAACTCCCTTTAATTCCAGGCCGGGATTTTTTCATTCAGGACGGATTTTGGGGTTAAACCTGGAATTGCTGAGCCGAGATTAACCCCCCCCCACCAAATTCCAGGCTGAGATTTTTTCTTTCAGGAGTTGTTTGGTGACCAAAGCTGGACTTGCTGAGCCGGGCCTAACTCCAGTCCCGGGTTTGGTGCCGGTTTTTCCCTCGCAGAGCAGGAAACACCATCATCATCATTACCAGGCAGTATTAGAAACGCAGAATTCATCCAATGCTGCCCAGTAAGATGGTGAGGATATCTCAGGGTCAGGCCTCCAAAATTTGAATTTTTTGGAGCAAAAAAACCGAAAGGATTTGGGAAAAACATCGCTCGGGATTTGGGGTTTTTTAAAATTTTTTTTTTCGGTGAAAAATCCGGAAAAATCGCCCCAAAATTCCAGCCCTGCCTGTAAAAAATGGAGATTTTTCTAAAGATTCAAACCTGGCTTTGTTGGACTCGGTTTAATAATAAAGCCCAGCTCTGTCTTCTAGTTAATGTGGATTTGAAGGGAAAAAAAAATTAAAATAAAAAGAATAGAATAAAAATTAATAAATTTAACTATTACAGTAATGAATAATTGACAGTGAAAATAATGATGATAATAATAAAATTATAATGATGTTAATTATTGTGGTAAATAATAATAATGGGGATAATAATAACAATTAATTATAATAATGGTGGTAATAATAATAATAATAATAATAATAATAATAATAATAATATAGAAAAAAATCCCCAAAACACCCCAATATTTAATTGCAATTAAAGCAAAATGATCCAATCCTTAATAATTGGGGAATTAAATAATTGAGCCGTAAAAATTTCGGGAAAATCCAAAATTCCTCCCTGGAATTTTGTGGGGTCAGGACTCGGAACTTCCTTATTCCACAAATTCCCAAAATTCCCGGAGTTCCTGCAAGGCCTTGGATCAAAAATATCCTTTAAAATATCCCTGAAAGCAGAATTTTTACATGGAATTTGGAGCTCAGGGAGGTTCCTGAAAAATAAAATTCCCAAAATTTCTTTATTTCCAACAAAACCCATTTGGAAATCCTTTTGGAAATTCCCATTCCAGCAAATCCCAAAATTCCTGTTCCCAGAGGGATCTGTTGAGCTGAGATTTGAAAAGTTGGGATTTTTCAGAGGAATAAATAAATTTTAAAAATGAAATTTGAAAAAGGTTTTTTTGTTGTTGTTGTTTGGTTGGTTGGTTTTTGTTTGGTTTTTTTTTTTTGGAGAATTTGGATGTTTTAATTGGGACAGGAGGGAAAAATCTGATCCCAGGGAAAATGTGGAGTTTAGAGCAGGAGAGGTCAGGAGGAGAAAAACTCAACAAAACCAGATAAAACCAGTTCAAAACCAGTTCAAAACCAGTTCAAACCAGCTCAAACCAGTTCAAACCAGTAAAAACCAGTAAAAACCAGTAAAAACCAGTTCAAACCAGCTAAAAACAAGTAAAAACCAGTTCAAACCAGTTCAAAACCAGTTCAAACCAGCTCAAACCAGTTAAAAACGAGTAAAAACCAGTTCAAAACCAGTTCAAACTAGCTCAAACCAGTTAAAAACAAGTAAAAACCAGTTCAAACCAGTTCAAACCAGTAAAAACCAGTTCAAATCAGTTAAAACCAGTTAAAAACTCAATTAAAAAAACAGTTAAAAACTAGTTCAAAACCAGTTCAAACCAGTTCAAAACCAGTTCAGACCAGTTCAAACCAGTTCAAACCAGTTCAAAAACAGTAAAAATCCAGTTTAAACAGTTAAAACCCAGTTTAAAACCCAGTAAACACCCAGTTAAAAACCAGTTAAAAAGCCAGTAAAAAAAACTGGTTTAAACCCAGTAAAAACCCAGTTTAAAAACCAGTAAAAAGCCAGTTTAAACCCAGTTTAAAACTGGGTAAAACCCAGTTAAAACTCAGTTAAAAACCAGTAAAAAAACAGTTAAAAACTGGTTAAAACCCTGTTAAAACCCAGTTGAAAACCAGTTATAAATGGTTAAAACCCAGTAAAAACCCCATTAAAAACCAGTAAAAAAACTGGTTTAAACCCAGTTAAAAAGCAGTTTTAAACTGGTTTACAACCCAGTAAAAACCTTGTTAAAAACCAGTTAAAAACCAGTTAAAAACCAGTAGAAACTGGTAAAAACCAGTTTGAACCCACCCAAATTCCCAAATCTTTTTTCCTGATTTTTCTGATTTTCCTCTGAGTTTTCAGATTTTTTCCCTGATTTTTCCAAATTTAATTCCCCTCTGTTTTTGACATCACAAAAATATTTTGAATTTTAACTTTGATTTTCTTCCAAGGTTGAACTTGGAACCTCTCCCAGCTTTCATTAAAAAATCAATTAAATCCAATTAATTAAATAAAATTCCTAAAACTGTCACCAGGTCAGCGCCTGGAATTAACTAAATTAACTAAATTAATTAAAATTTGAATTAATAATTCCCAAAATACTGGGAATTTCCAGGATCTTCCTGAATTCTGCTTGAATTTTCCATTTACCCAAAAGAGAAAAATTAAAATTTTAATTTGGTGTTATCATTATTAATAATAATTATAATATTAAAATAATTTAATACATTGATATTATTAAATGGCAAACATTAATTAAAGTATTGATATATATTTAAATATTAAAATTATTGACTATAAATATAGTTATTACTATTGAAAAATATTTAATAATATATTCTATATAGGAATAGTAATAGAATAAAAATATAAATATGGAATAAATACAATAATGACATAAATAGAAACACAATATAATTATAAATACAATGTAAACACAAATGTAATCTTTAAAATTATTCATATAATCTTTTAAATAATTAATTTTAAATAATTAATTAAAAAGGGAATTTTGAGAGTGATTTGAACCCGGAAATTTGTTGTTATTAAAATAATTTTTGGGTTAAAATTCGTAAATAGAAGTGAAAAGTTGATTGAAATATTTGCAATTCCATGGGAAATAAAATAGGAAAAAAAAAATTTAAAACAGGAATTGATTCTAGGAAAATGAAGGAGTAAATAAATGAATAATAAAAAAAGAAGAATTGAATAAAGTGAATAAATTCCTGTTGTTGGTCCAGAAAATCCATGAAAAACTTTGGAATTAAATTAATTTATTTGGGTTTAATTGGGAAAAATTTGGGAAAATTCCACAAATCCTCTGGAACTTTTTTTGTCCAAAATCCGGGAGAATTTCCCGCTTTGTGCAGAAATTTGCAGAATTTCATTTTTATTTTCCTCTTGAAAAAGGAAAGGAGCAAATCCCACAAATCCTGAATCTGGCAGAATTCCCAGGAATCCTCCTGGATTCAAAACCCCTCGGCCAAATTTTCACCAAAATTTCCTCGTGTCCAATGAATTCTAATGTAAAATAAAATAGAAAAGATTAAAAAAAAAAAGAAATTAAAAAATTAAAATTAAAAAAAATAAAGAATCTTAAAAATCTAAAAAAAAAAAAAATAAATAAAAAAATTAAAACATTGAAAACAATTAAAATAAATAAATAAATAAATAAATAGAAATTGGGATTTGGGGAAGAACCCAAAGCTTGACCTCATACCCAAAACCCAAATAAAATCAATTTATTTAATCCCAGCTCCCCAAAATTCAAGAAAAACGAGTTTAAAAAATCCCCAGTTCTGGGATAAAACCAAAAACGGAAAAATTTTGGATTTCTTCCAGGCATGAAAAAGAAAAAAAAAGAAAAAAAAAAAAATCAACCAAACCAACCCAAAATGGCCGCGCCGGCTCCGGCAGAGCCGGAACTTTCCGGGGATCCACCAAAAATTCTCAAATTTCCTGCAGGGAAATTCCCAAGCTCTGCTCTCACCCCAGGAATGGATTCGGGTGGGAAAGGAGGGAAAAGGAAAACGGGAGGAAAACTCGTTAAAATTCTTAATTAAAGGAGTAATTAAATTGTGCGGAGGAAGCAGAGACTCGGATTTCAAATCTCACTTTTAGTTAAAAATTGGGAAATCCTCACTTAAATCCAATTATTCCAAAATCCAGAAATATTGGAACAACTCCTTTCAATTTCATGCTCGTTTTATATTGATTTTATATCAATTTTATTTGGATTTTAATCCAAATATTCCCTTTTATATTTCAGAGCCAACAGGAAACTCAGATTTCAAATCTCACTTTTAGTTAAAAACTGGGAATCCTCCCATAAATCCAAATATTCCAAAATCCTGAAATATTGGAAGAACTTTCAATTTCATGCTCATTTTATATCAATTTTATATCAGTTTTATTCAGATTTTAATCCAGATATTCCTTTCATTATTTCAAGGCCAGCAGCAAACTCAGATTTCAAATCCTCACTTTTAGTTAAAAACAGAAATCCTCCCTTAAATCCAAATATTCCAAAATTATTGGAGGAACTACTTCAATTCCATGCTCGTTTTATATCGATTTTATATCAATTTTATTCGGATTTTAATCCAAATATTTCCTTTTATATTTCAGAGCCAGCAGGAAATTCGGATTTCAGATCCTCACTTTTATTCCCCAAACTGGGAAATCCTCCCTTAAATCCAAATATTCCAAAATCCAGAAATATTGGAAGAATCCCCATCAATTTCATGCTCGTTTTCTATCGACTTCAGTTGAATTTTAATCCAAATATTCTTTTTTTTTTTTTTTCCTTTTCAGAGCCAGCAGCAAACTCAGATTTCAAATCCTCTTTTATTCAAAAACTGGGAAATCCTCCCTTAAATCCATTGGAAAAACCCTTCAACGCTACGCTCGTTTCTATCGATTTTATTCCGATTTTAATTAATCAGATTTTCCCAATATTCCTTTTTATTTTCTTTTCAGAGCCAGGAGCGAACTCAAATCCTCACTTTACTCGAAAACTGGGAAATCCTCCCTTAAATCCATAAATTGGAAGAATCCTTTCAAAATTTATGCTCGATTCTATCGATTTTGTTCCGATTTTAATTAATCAGATTGTCCCAATATTCCCTTTTTTATTTCAGAGGCAGCAGCAAACTCAAGATTTCAAATCTCACTTTACTCAAAAACTGGGAAATCTTCTCTAAAATCCACAAATTGGAAGAACCCTTCAACGTTACGCTCATTTCTATCGATTTTATTCTGATTTTAATTAATCCGATTTCCCAATATTCCTTTTTATTTTCTTTTCAGAGCCAGCAGCAAACTCAGATTTCAAATCCTCACTTTTACTCAAAAACTGGGAAATCTTCTCTAAAATCCATACTCAAAAACTGAGAAATCCTCCCTTAAATCCGTTGGAAAAACCCTTTACTGCTACGCTCGTTTCTATCGATTTAATTCCGATTTTAATTCATCCAATTTCCCAATATCCCATTTTATTTTTTCAGAGTCAGCAGCAAACTCAAGATTTCAAATCCTCTTTTACTCAAAAACTGGGAAATGTCTCTAAAGTCCACAAATTGGAAGACCCCTTCAACGTTACGCTCGTTTCTATAGATTTAATTCCAATTTTAATTCATCCAATTTCCCAATATTCCTATTTTATTTTTTCAGAGCCAGCAGCAAACTCAGATTTCAAATCCTCACTATGACTCAAAAACTGGGAAATCCTCCCTTAAATCCATTGGGAAAACCCTTCAACGCTACGCTCGTTTCTATCGATTTTATTCTGATTTTATCCGATTTCCCAATATTCTATTTTATTTTTTCAGAGCCAGCAGCAAACTCAGATTTCAGATCTCACTTTTACTCAAAAACTTGGAAATCCTCTCTAGAATCCATACTCAAATCTGGGAAATTCTCCCTTAAATCCATTGGAAAAACCCTTTACTGCTACGCTCGTTTCTATCGATTTAATTCCAATTTTAATTCATCCAATTTCCCAATATTCCATTTTATTTTTTCAGAGCCAGCAACAAACTCAGATTTCAAATCCTCTTTTACTCAAAAACTGGGAAATGTCTCTAAAGTCCACAAATTGGAAGACCCCTTCAACGTTACGCTCGTTTCTATAGATTTAATTCCAATTTTAATTCATCCAATTTCCCAATATTCCTATTTTATTTTTTCAGAGCCAGCAGCAAACTCAAGATTTCAAATCCTCACTTTACTCAAAACCTGGGAAATCCTCCCTTAAATCCATTGGGAAAACCCTTCAACGCTACGCTCGTTTCTATCGATTTTATTCTGAATTTTATCCGATTTCCCAATATTCCATTTTATTTTTTCAGAGCCAGCAGCAAACTCAGATTTC
>VRYO01000494.1:276876-302458 GCA_009812075.1 Sialia sialis
AAAAAAAAAAAAAAAAAGAGGCGTTTGTTTGGCTTCTCTGCGCCAGAGTGTGGCCATGCATAACAGCTCTGTTAATTAATGCAAATGATCCCTGCCCAAAGGGAGGCCTGTTCTCTCTGCACAAAAAAAACCATATTTTGCTGGGAGTGAAAAGAAGTGTGCTGAGCAATAAACAGGGAACAGAGCATCCTCCAGGGAGAGGTTCTGAGCCTGCCCTTTCCCCATGGAGAATGGCTTTTTGTTGACAGCCTGGATGGGGATTTTGTGTGTGGCAGGAGGGCTGGGAGGCAGCAGGAACACATCCTGTGCAGCTGGGGACAGGGGGACAGCCCCCGTGGCCTCAGGCCTGACGCGCAGCCAGGCTTAAACCCGTCCCCTCCATGTGTCCCCAATCCCTTTGTGCCTCATCCCTGCGTGCCTCTCTCGTGGAAAATCAGCTGTTTGTGCACAGCTCTGCGTCTCCCACACAAGGGCTGCCTTTGGAGAGGGCATAGAGCTCTCAGTGGCACTCAGCTCCAGCCCAGGCTGTCCCAGCAGCACAGGCCAGGCCGGCAGGGTGGCACCGTGCTGGTGACAGGTCCCCTTGCAGGGCTGGAGCCACAGCAGTGTCCCCAAAATGGCACAGCCAACCTCTCTGGGATGGAGCAAGAGCTTGGAGGCCTGGGGAGGGAGAGGATCACAGTGGAGCAGCATTTTTTTCATCAACAATCAAAGGCCAGGGCTGTTTTCACAGCTACAGCAAATCTGCACTGCCCTCACCCCTCAAACTCCAACATCACAAATTATCCCTTCTTTCAGAGGGCCAGTTACAAAATAAATCCCTGCCCCACAACAAACACCGGCAGAGAGGATGGGAACCATTCAGCTGGGCCTGTCCAGCACCCAGATGCAGAGCAGGCCACTGTCCCCAGCAGGATGTGTCACATCGGTGTCACTGGCACAGAAACCCAAAGGCTCTGGGGTGCAGTCCTTGCTGAGCCCCTGCCACGCTCTGCCTGTCCCCAGGGAGCTCAGACAGCCCTCAGCAGCTCCTGCACAGCAGGTTCAGTGCTCAGGTTGCAAGGAGGCAGAGCAGGGAGCTGCTCCAGGAGCAGCAGATCCTCAGCATCCTCCTGGCTGAGTTTTGTTCCTGTGAGAGCTCAGGTCTCAGAGTTTGGATGGAAATGTGGCAATGAGGGAGCTGCAGCTCCTCAGCATCCTCCTGGCTGAGTTTTGCTCCTGTGAGAGCTCAGGTCTCAGAGTTTGGATGGAAATGTGGCAATGAGGGAGCTGCAGCTCCTCAGCATCCTCCTGGCTGAGGTTTGCTCCTTTGCAGAGCTCAGGCCTGAGAGTCTGGATGGAAATGTGGCAGTGAGGGATGCTCAGAGCTGCTCAGCATCCTCCTGGCTGAGATTTGTTCCTGTGCAGAGCTCAGGCCTGAGAGTCTGGATGGAAATGTGGCAGTGAGGGAGCTGCAGCCAGCCCTGCCTTCAGGAGGAGACAGGAAATGGGGAGCTGGCAGTGCCAGGGAAGCTGGATCCCCTCGGTGGGAACACAGGAACACACAAATGGGGTGAGCAGCAGGGCCAAGGAGCTCAGCCCAGCCCTACAAACCCCTCCTAACCTCCTATCCTCCATTCCCTGTGCCCCTGCAGCTCCCTGGAATGAATCTGCTGCCAGGCAGCCTCAAGGCAGGGCAGGGCAGAGCAGACAGCTGAGTCTGCAGGACTGAGAATCCCCAGCTCCCAGGAGGAATGGGGCTTTTTATTTATTTTTTTTTTTTAAATGAATTAGGCATAACTGACACGCACTGAATCCTCCTGTCTAGACATCTGCAGAGAAGTGACAAGCTGCCAGGGAGGATGTGGAGCCTCGGCAAGGGGGTGGGGAGGACAGGGAAAAGCTGCACTCAGTTTGCCAGCTCCAGGCACAGACACAGGGCTGGCTCCAGGCAAGAAGGGCACTCAGCAGAGCTCTCTGCCCTTCCCTGGCATCCCACACCACCAGGAGGTCTCTGCTAATTAATAATCTCGCTCCTCCTTACTCCTGGGGAGGGTTTTTTGGATGCTCCAAGTCGCTCTCATCACCCCAAAAATGAGAGGAAGGAGCACAAGGCAGAGGCTCAATGCTCTGGGATATTCTCATATCTCCCAGGGATGAAGGGCATCCTCATCTCCATCTCCTCCTCACCTCCCCTGGGCAGCAGCTCCTCCCTCACACACCTCCAAACCCAGCTTTTGTCTCCCATGTTTTGCAGGCCCAAGCAACTTTCCATGGTTGAGGGATTCCAAGGCATCTGTGCCAATATTTGGGTCATTTTCAAGTGACTTTTTTGTGAGGGTCAGCACTGGAGGAGGTTTGGGACTGCTGAATTCCAGGGTTAGGGAGAAACAAGGCCTGGAAATGGATTCTTGCTTTGAGATGTTCAGCAAAATGCTCAGGACCTCAGCTGCACTGGGGCTCCCACAGCCCAGCACAAAGCTGGACAAAAGCCAACCCTGTGGCTCTGAGAGGAGCTGGGGATGTGGGTCATGTCCTGGCTCCCCCTCCCAGTGTCCCCAGTGTCCCCAGTGTCCCCAGTGTCCCCAGTGTCCCCAGCAGAGCGGCTCTGTGCCACCCCAGCAGTGCCAAACCTGGTCACACACAGCCTGGCCAGGCCCAGCAGGGCTGCACTGCCCATCCCTGCTCTCTGCTGTGCCACCACCTCTGTCCCCAGGTCACTTTTCAGGCAGGGAAACACAAGGGGACAGAGCTCAGGCCTGGCCTGAGCACGGCCACACTCCTGGCTCTCAGCTCTCCCTCTCCGCAGCATTCAAGGAGGGACTGTCCCCTTCTCCTCCAGGTGACAGTGGCCAGCTCAGAGCGGGTCACCCCTGCCCAGCAGCGCCCTGATGTCACAGGACAGTGATGAATTTGGGGAGACTCAGCAGGAGACACCACTTGGCTTCTGAAGGGAAGGATAACTCTGTGACATGAGGCAGCAGCAGAGGGGAAAGCAGGAAAAAAGCTGCAGGGAAAAACTTGGATCTGCTGGCTGCAAACATCTTTTACAGATGGACAGGACTGAAATAATCCTGCTCTGTCTCCAAACCAGGAGATCACTGCTGGGCATCAACTTCTCAGGGATGGTCCCCAAAACCTCCTTCAGCCCCTCTCTGCCAGCATAGCTCTGCTCTGAGCAAGCTCTGAGCTTCTGTGGAGCAGTGGGAAAGTCTTTCCAAGGCAGGAAACAAAAGATTTCCCTCACATCTTCTGGCAAGCAGCAGCTCAGGCCACATCCCCGAGCACTGAGCTATGAGGAGCATGTGACACCGTGGCCTTGAGCTCAGTGGCCAAGGCCAGCAGGTCCCAGAGCCCGGGAATTGCAGCTGGAGGAGCTGGAATTCCTGTCCCTGAGGAGCCACATCCTTTAGAGAGGGTTTGCAGCAGCCAGGCAGGGCAGATGGAGCCTCTGAGGCCTCCCAGGCCCAGGGTCTGAGCACATCCAGGAGGCAGCACCGCGACTCCAGAGGGGCTGCCGGAGTTTTGGGAGCTGCTGAGGCTGAAATGCAGCAAAGCAAGGAGCCAGAGCAGCCTCCCCAGCAGCCCCTCAGCCTTCAGGGCACCTGCTTTGCTTCCCCCTCCATCTGCAGGCTGGCACGAGGCAGCAGGGGCAGATGGCCGCTGTCTGTGCTGGCAGAACAAAGCTGTCCCCAACTGCCACCCCCACGATGGCAGAGGCACCGGGGACCCTCCCAGCTCCCTGCCACGCTCAGGAGAGCAGCTCCCTTCGGATGCTGGGCTCCAGAGCCAAGAGAGCAGGTGCCTGCTCTGCCTGCCAGCTCCTGGTGTGCTCTGAATTAGCTGCTCTTTGCTGTGATTCATTAATCACTCAGCGCTCAGGAAGGAAACTCAGATCTCTACACCCAACATCTCCCCGAGTCTTACTCACTGCTATGCTGAATAAAGGATTTCCAGCAGATGTTCACGGGGCAGAAGAGAAACTCGGGGTGCAGGGGGAAGGGGTTGCAGAGAGGGCTTGGCTTTGAGCAGGAATCAAAACCAAAAAGGGCCAGTGAGCCCCAAAACCCTGGAGCTGTAATAACAAAGCAGCAGCTCTGGGTGCTAAAGGCACCCAGAAACATCCACGTGTTGCTGAATCACTCCAGAATCAGCTCCAGCCATGCAGAGCCCCCCGGAGTAACAGCAAGGAGTCCAAGGAGAGCTGGAATCCTGCACAGAGACTCAGTAAGGCAAGGCCACTGCTCCTGCAGGCTGGCACAGCAGGGACAGTGCAGGGACAGGATGGGGACAGGACGGGGACAGTGCAGGGACAGAATGGGGACAGTGCAGGGACAGTGCAGAGACAGGACTGGGACAGTGCAGGGACAGGAACAGGGACAGCATAGGGACAGGACAGGAACAGGGACAGCACAGGGATAGGACAGGACAAGGACAGCATAGGGACAGGACAGGAACAGGGACAGCACAGGGATAGGACAGGACAGGGACAGGACAGGGACAGTGCAGGGACAGGGACAGGGCCAGCAGAGGGATAGGACAGGACAGCACAGGGCCATTATGGGGACAGGGAGAGGACAGGGACAGCACTGGGACAGCTCAGGGACAGGACAGGGCCAGCACAGCCCCTTGTCCCTCTGTGCCCAGCTGTAGGGCCCTGCTCCCCGCACACGAAGCGTTTTCCCCAGCAGCAGAACCAGCCCCAGCCCCGCAGCAGAACCGGCCCGGCCGGCAGCGATGCTGTGGCTCACGGAGAGCCCTCTGCCCTGAGAGCCCCTGCAGAGCCACAAAAGCTGCACCCCACGGGCCACACAAGTTCCCAGAAAACCGAGACAACGCTTCTCCTTCCTCCCCGTGCCCTTCAGCCCCGAGCCCCGCGTGTGCGACACCGGGGACAGGGGACACACTGGCCAGCCCCGCTCTGCGGCGGCTCCCGAGCTGCGGCTTTTCCCTTTCCCAGCGGGATCTGTCGCCAGCACTTGGCAGAGGACAGGGAAGGAGGGCACGGGGATGCTGTGCCCCGGAGATGATGCCGCGGTGCAGACAGAGCGGCTGGGGAGGGCACGGGCTCTCCCAAACATCCGCAAAGACTTGGGAACGACACCGGAGGGGCCAAAACCTCGGGAGACGGCGCCGGTGGTGCCCCCGGAGCGGCTGCGGGGCACCCCGAAAGCAAACTTGCTCTCTGAGGAGGGATGATGGGCAGGGATGGAGCGGCAGCTCCTCCGGGGGTCCCCCCGTCATCCCTGGTCACGCCTCTGGTGTGTCCCCATCCCCATCCCCAGTCACTCCTCTGGTGCGCCCCCATCCCTGGTGACCCCTCGGCTGTGTCCCCATCCATGCTGACACCTCTGCTGTGTCCCCATCCCTGGTCACCCCTCCGCTGTGTCCCCATCCCCGCTGACCCCTCCGCTCCTCCCCGTCCCGCGGCTCCGAGGGGGACACAGAGGAGGAAGAAGAGGCATCCGGAGAGGAAGAGGAGGCAGGGCCGTGCCCCGGCGGTACTCACGGCTCCGGGGCTGCCACGGCCCGCGCCGGGAGATGCTGCGGGTCCCCGCTCCGCCCGCACCGCTCCCGCCGGCCCCGCGCCGGGGATTCGGGGCGGGCCGGGGCCGGGCAGGTGCGCGGTAGCGGCGGCTCCTGGAGCCGGGGCGGCCCCGCGGCTGCGGCTTCCTCCGTCACCCGGAATAACCCCGCGGGAGGCGCGGCCCGGCCCGGCCCCGCACGCGTGTCCGTGTGCGGGCCCAGCGCTCCGAACCCAGCGGCACCGGCCCCGCTGCGGGCCCGGCACCGGCACCGGCACCGGGGGCGGGGCCAGAGCGGGGGGGCGGGGCTGAGCGGGGCAAAGGGGCGGGGCGGTGAGGAGAGACCACGCCCACTGTGGCTGCGCGCCGCACAAAGGACGCGAGGGGAGGGATTACGGATGGGGTGTGGTCAGTGCTGGTGGGCGTGGCCTGGACGGGGTGTCCCAAAATAATTTATGCATGAGAAGAGTTTTGTGATCATGGGACAGATCCCCCGCCTTGTCACCAGAGCACTGAGTGGCACTTCCAGGGACACCTCTGAGGATGGGCACTCCAAACCTCGCTGGACAGCCCCTGCCCAGGCTTGGTCACCCTTATGGGAAATTCCTCCTGATGTCCAACCTCAACACCGTAAAACTCCGTCCTCATGACCTGTCGCTTGCTACGTGGAGGAAGAGACCATCACTACCTCGTTACAGCTTTCTGTCAGGTTTTTGGGGGGAGAGAGAAGGTCCCACCGAGCCTCCTTTCCCCCAGGCTCAGCTCCTTACGCCGCTGTTCATTAGATGTGTGGTGCAGACCCTTCCCCAGCTTTGTACACCTTCCTTGGACACCCTGCAGCCCGTCAGTGCCCTTCCAGTGGGCACACAGCACACCCCGATATCCTTCCAGTGGACACACAGCACCCCGCTATCCTTCCAGTGGACACACTGCAGCCCCTCGTTGCCCTTCCAGTGGACACACAGCACCCCAATATCCACACTGCAGCCCCCCAATGTCCTTCCCGAATTGAGAACGGGACACAGCACTGGAGGCTCCGCCTCTCCAGTGCGCAGAACAGAGATAATCCCGTCCCTGAGCCCGCTGGCCGCACCATCCCCGGCTCTGGCCAGCGATGTCCAGCGCGGAGGGATCGGGGCGGGGCCTGCATTGTTATGAGGCGTGATTTAATATCCAAATAACTCATTTGCATGACTACGGGCATAGCTCATTAGCCGCGCCGCACGCCGGGAGCGGAAGCGGTGGCCGCGTGGTGGCTCCAGCATGGCGGCCCCCGGCAGGAGGTGAGGGACCCGGCCGCGATGAGCTTTCCTCCCCCTCACGCTCCGTTCCCCCTCATGCTCCTTTCTTCCTCACTCCTTTCCCCCCTCACCAGCTCCATCCCATCTCCCACGCTCCTTTCCTCCCTCACCCACTCCTTTCCTTTCCCCTCACGCTCCTTTCTCCTCACGCTCTTTTCCCTCACTCTCTTTTCTCCCCCGCAGGAAGCTGGCGGAGCTGAGCCTGGACGAGTTCCTCGCTGCCGGTTCGGACTCGGAGCATGACGGCGGCTGGGATGAGGATGAGGAGGAGGATGAAGAGAGCAGCCGGGCTCCCAGCAGCAGTGCGAGGCAGCGGAGGCCGAGCGGGAAGGCGGCCGAGGGGCTGCAGGCAGGGCCGGCCAGGTGAGGGCTGGGCACGGAGAAAAGGAGCTCAGGAAGGAGCTTTTTATTTTGCACAAGTCGCTGGCAGGATGGGACAGCCCCAGGGGACAGGGACAGGAGGGGAGGGAATGGCCTCAGTTGTACCAGGGCAGGCTCAGGTTGGACATCAGGAGGAATTTGGAAAGGATGCCCAGGGAGATGGTGCAGTCCCCATCCCTGAGGCAGCTCTGAACAACTGAGGAACAAATTCATGGGTTTTTTTTCCCAGGCGTTTTTATCCATCCCAGCACAATCCACTAACTTGAACGAAGATTTCTTAATCCTTAACAATCCTTAACAATCCTCAGCAGAGCTTTGAGCAGCAAATACATTAATGAATTAATAATTAATTAATACATAATCAGCACATTAATAAATTATGTTAATTCTGTCCCAGCAGGAAGAAGGGAAAGGCATCTGAGCACAAAGATCAGCTCTCCAGGCTGAAGGACAGAGACCCCGAGTTCTACAAGTTCCTGCAGGAGAACGATCGCAAGCTGCTGGATTTTGATGCCTCAGACAGCTCTGAGGAGGAGGAGCCTCTGCACAGACCCCCTGAAACCCTGGAGGTGCCAGGCCCACCCTCCCAGGGTGGAATTAATTCTCAATATCCCATCCAAAGTGTTCCTGCTTTCCGCTGAGTGCTGGGAGCTGCACTCATCAATCAGCCCTGCCTCCCTCCTCGTCAGAGTCACTCCCTGCTCAGCCAGGAGTTTTTTAAACCTTTCCTCAGTCCCTCCCTCTGATCTCTCTAGGAAGCCAGTGATGAAGATGATGATGAAGACGAAGAGCAAGAAAAAGTCAAAAAGAAGAAAGTTGCCCTCATCAACGTGAGCTTGAAAATGGTGGAGGAATGGAAGAAATCTGCTCAGGTGAGCAGGAACAAAGCACTGGAGAGTTCTCCCTGCCTGTAAAAGGCCAGTTTAGGATTTGTTAATCTGTTAAATCAGAATTTATGTCCCAAACCCCCCAGAGTGCCTTCAGCGTGGCTTTGTCATTTCTCTTGGGCTGCAAGACTCAAGTAATTCCGTTCCATGTGAGGGAGAGTCTGCAGAAATGTGGCTCAGGAGAAGCCAAAATGATCAAATTTGGGTTTTTCACCTCCTTGCCAAGCTTTGGCAGCTCCAGGAGCTTTCTTAATCACACATTTAGTAGTGATGGAATAGCTGAGGGGAATGAACCTCAAACTGAACTGATTAATTCCTTCTCAAGCCTCAGTAATTAAAAACCAAATTTTTTAACCCTGTCCTGATGCTCGAGGCTGGAGCTCTCTTTGCCATCAAAGTTCCAGTGAGTTCCAGTCCCAGTCAGGAGTCTCAGAGTTCCAGCACATCCTTCCTTCTCCTCAGCAACCCCTTTTCTTCTCTCCCCAGAGGAACCTCACCCCAAAACTCTTCCATGAGATCACCCAAGCCTACAAGGCAGCAGTGGCCACCACCAAAGGGGACAGTGGTGGTGACCCCAGCAAGTTCCAGGTGACTGACACTGCAGGTGAGGGCAGGGAAATCTGGCAGGACTTCATTAATTCACCCTTTCATTAAGGAGCTTATCTTGCTCTGGGATTTTTTCTTTCAGGGCTGGGTTTTTGGTGCTTTGATAAAAATTTGAATATAAGGCAAACTGGGGGTTTCTCTAGGGAAATTCAGTTCTGCCATGGAAATTCCTGGTTTCAGTTCCTCTTTTCCCAGTAGGAAAAGCAGGAATAGATGGAAAACCAGTCACCAATGTTTTCCTGGCTTGTTTCACCCAGTGTTCAATGCCCTGGTGTCCTTCTGCATCCGGGACCTCTTCCAGCACCTGCACAAGCTGCTGCTCCCCAGAGCGCCCAAGAACAAGCTCAAGTAAGTCTGGGGGGGTTTGAGATCTCCAGGAGAGCTGCTGGGGATTTTCAGAGCTGCCTTGGGGCCTGAGGATGCTCACAGGGTTCTTTCCCTTTCCCCTGCAGTGTCAAACCCCAGGTGTGGCTCTGGGAGGAATGGAATTGCCTTTGTGGGCACTCAGGGGACAGCTCAGGCACTGGAAATTGTGTCCCTGCAGTGTCACCAGGGTGTGACCCCAGTTCACCCAGCAGCTCATGACTGCCGGCATTTGGTGCTGAAATCTGATTTATTTGTTTTTTGGGTTTTTTTTAAAGCTAAACCCAACTCTTGCTCCTTTCCAGAATGGTTCTCCCTTCCTCCAGCCCCCTCTGGGGGAAGCTACGACTGGACATCAAAGTTTATCTTGGCTGTACCATCCAAGTAAGAAATATCCTCATTTTCTGTTTGGGGGGGTCAGTCTGGGCACTGCTGGGCTATTTTTATTTTTATATATTTCTATTTTTTATATATTTCTATTTTTATATATTTATCTTTTTTATATATTTATCTTTTTTATATATTTATCTTTTTTATATTTCTGTTTTTTATATTTCTGTTTTTTTATTTCTATTTTATTTTTATATTTAGATTTTTATATTTATACCTTTATATATATATTTTATATTTATATTTTTATTTTTATATTTTTATATCTATATTTTATATTTATATTTTTTGTATTTATATTTTGGGGTTTGCCCCTCTGAGGTCTGGAGACAATTCCTCCTGCTGGGAGGGTGGAATGGATTTCCCAGAGGCTGCCCCTGATCCCTGGAAGTTTCCCAGGCCAGGCTGGAGCTCAGAGCTGGGATGTGGAAGCTGCCTGTGCCATGGATGATGTTTCAGTTCCCTTGGTTCTGAGGCTGTTGTGTTCTCCACAGCTGCTGTCCTGCCTGACTGAGGCCTCGGTGGCTGCAGCGGTGCTGCAGCATGTCATTGCCACTGTCCCCTATTACCTGGCCTTCCCCAAGCAGTGCCGGGCTCTGCTCAAGGTAAGGGCACCTTGCTGTGTGCCAGGGCCATCTCAGAGACTTCTCCTCCTCAGCTGAGCCTTGGTGGCCTTTGGGATGGCAGTTCAGTTCCTGCACAGGGTTCAGTCCCTGCAGTGCTGCTGTTCCTGCACAGGGTTCAGTCCTTGCAGTGCTCCCTCGTTCTGCTGCAGTTCCTGCAGAGAGTTCAGCCCTGAAGTGCTGCTGTTCCAGCAGAGGGTTCAGTCCCTGCAGTGCTCCCTTGTTCTACTGCTGTTCCTGCAGTGCTCCCTTGCAGTGCTGCTGTTCCTGCAGAGGTCTGAGTCCCTGCAGTGCTCCCTTGTTCTGCTGCTGTTCCTGCAGAGGGTTCAGTCCCTTGCAGTTCCTGCAGAGAGTTCAGTCCCTGCAGTGCTCCCTTGCTGTTCCTGTAGAGAGTTCAGTCCCTTGCAGTGCTGCTGTTCTTGCAGAGGGTTCAATCCCTGCAGTGCTCTCCTGCTCTGCTGCTATTCCTGCAGAGGGTTCCCTGCAGTGCTCCCTTGCTGTTCCTGTAGAGGGTTCAGTCCCTTGCTGTGCTGCTGTTCCTTCAGAGGTTTCAGTTCCTACAGTGCTCTCCTGCTCTGCTGCTGCTCCTGCAGAGGATTCAGTTCTGCAGTTCCTGCAGAGGGTTCAATCCCTTGCAGTGCTGTTGCTCCTGCACAGGGTTCATTCCTTGCTCTGCTGCTGTTCCCTCAGAGGGTTCATTCCCTGCTCTGCTGCTGTTCCTGCACAGGGTTCCTGCCTCTCTCCTTTGCCAGGCTGAGGTGAGGGTGTGGGTGGCTCTGTTTGTAGCTGCTGCTCCCCCAGGAGGGAGGTGTTTTTGGGAAGCTGCTGCCTCCTCCCAGATGGAGGAATTGCTGCCAGGCAGTGCCTGGGAATGCCCGTGCTGCCTCTGGGGGTGGAATAACAAGAATTCTGTGGCAGCTCAGTCACAACTGCTGAGCGTGAGCAGCAGCACAGGAGGTGTGGGGGAGGCACAGGGGGCAGCAGGGTGGCTCTGAATGGAAACTGCAGCTCTGGCAGGAGGCAGGGGAGCTTTGGTGGCACAGCTCACAGCTGAGAAGGCTTTTCCAGCCCTGCACTGAATCCTCTCTGTACTTTGTGAGGGCACCAGGTGAGCCTGGGGGAGATGGGAGTCACTCATGAGGCTCCCAGTGAGTATTTCACCACAGAAATAAAAATTGTGTGGTTTTTAGAGGTGCTGATTTTGGGCAGGCTGCTTTATTGATCATGGGAACATCAGATTTGGCTCTTGTGTGGTGGGAGTGTGAGGACAGAAAGGCTAGCAGTGACTGACAGACAGCACTGGGTGTCCCCTGAGTGTCCCCTGAGTGTCCCCTGCCTGCTGTCAGGGAGGGAGGTTCAGCTCTTTGTGCCTTCACTGCCCTGTGTGTGTTTTATCCCAGCAAAGCATCACTCTGTGGAGCACAGGGGAGGAGACAGTCAGAGTCCTGGCCTTCCTGGTGCTCAACAAGATCTGCAGGTACAAGAAGGAGGTTTACCTCAGCCCCCTGCTCAAGGTAAGCCTGGCTCTTGCTGGGTTCTGCACCTTTCCTTCCTCAGAGCCCTGAGCTGCAGGTGCTGGAGGTGCTGCTGCCTCCAGAAAACCAAACAGGGCACAAATTTTGGCAGGCCAGGGTGATCCCTGCGTGTTGCTGGGGGCACAGAGCTGAGCAGGGCAGCTCTCAGGTGCCTGGTGAGTATTTATCTCCCAGATTCATGAGGATTTTGTGAGTGTTGAATTTTTCCTCACCTGAGCTCCCAGTTTTCCTGCCACAGTGGCACAGAGCAGGAGAGCTGTGCCCAGCCACCCCCAGGTGTGGCTCAGACCCTCCTGCAGCTGTCCCCTGGCTGCCAGGCAGTGCTGGGGACATTTCCAAGCTGAGCACACTCCTGGAGCAGGAACAGGCCGGGTGATTCCCTCCTGTGAACAAAGCAACACTCCAGCCCTGCTTTGAACACACCTGGGATGAATCCAGAAATGCTTTTTGCTCTGTTTGACGCATTTCTCCCCCGTTTCCCCTCCCAGCAAATGTACATAGCCTTTGTGAAGAACTCCAGGTTCACCTCTCCCAACGTGCTGCCCATGATCAGCTTCATGCAGCGCACGCTGACCGAGATGCTGGCGCTGGACACGCACACCTCGTACCAGCACGGCTTCATCTACATCCGCCAGCTGGCCATCCACCTGCGCTCTGCCATGGCCCTCAGGAAGAAGGTGAGGCCTCCCCGAGCCCTCAGAGCCTGCCTGCAGCACAGGCAGGGTTCCAGGAGGGAGGCAGGGCCCCGCGGTTTAGAGAGGAGGTTGAGAGGCTTGAGTGTGTCCAGAGGGGGCAATGAGGGTGGGGAGGGGATGGGACACAAACCTGTGAGGGGAACACAAACCCTGTGAGGGGCTTGGGACACAAAGAGAGGTTTAGGAACACAAACCTGTGAGGATTTAGGAACACAACCCTGTGAGGAGATAGAACACAAAGCCTGTGAGGAGTTTGGGACACAAACCTATGAGGTGTTTAGAACACAAACCCTGTGAGGGGATGGAGACACAAACCTGTGAGGAAATCTGGAACACAAACCCTGTGAGGGGATGGAACAACAAACCCTGTGAGGAGAACAAAAACCTGTGAGGGGTTTAGAGCACAAACCCTGTGAGGGGTTTGAGACACCCTGTGAGGGGATGGAACACAAACCTTGTGAGGAGTTCAGAACACAAACCTGTGAGGATTTAGGAGCACAAACCTGTGCAGGGTTTGGGACACAAACCCTGTGAAAGTTTGGGACACAAATCTGTGAGGAGTTCAGAACACAAACCTGTGAGGATTTAGGAACACAAACCTGTGAGGGGATGGAACACAAACCTGTGAGGATTTAGGAACACAAACCCTGTGAGGAGTTTAGAACACAAACCTGTGAGGGGCTTTGTACCCAAACCTTTCTCCAGGGTGGGAGTTGGTTTTCTCTCCCCACTTGTGAGAGTTTGTGCTGCACTTCCCATCCTGGACACCCCTTTTCCCTCTCTGAGGCTGCTGTTAGAAAACCTGCAAGGTAAAGCAGCTCGGGAGCCACCCTGGGGTGTTGCAGCTCCCCTGCAAAGTCCAAGCTTAAAGGAATTAAATGAACAAAGCAGCTCAGAGCTTTGGGGAGCAGCCCTGCTTTCAGTCTGACCCGGGAAAATCTGAGTCAGATTGCTAATCCTGGATTTAGTCCTGTTTAGCAAAACAGACCCCACAGATTAACTGTTGAGGGCAGGGTTTGTGCCCCAGTAAATCTCCTGGCTGGTCAGACATGAGGGATAAACAAGCAGAGATAAATCAAGTCTAGGCTGCAGATCCCCTAATTGGATTGCACTGGCTCCTTACACCCTCAGTTGTGGCCCAGACAGGGAGTAAATCCACTTGATTTCACAGCTGGGGAGGCTCCAGGGCCTTCAGTGGCACCAAGATGTCCCAGTGCCAGCCCTGAGCCTGCTGAGATGGAGCAGTGCTTGGAGCTGGAGGGTGATTAGTGAGCAGAGCAGATTGCTGGGCTGTTCAGTGCAGGAGGAGCTGAGAAAAGCTCTCTGCTCCATCCCAGTGACCTGTCCAGCTGTGCCCTGCCTTAAATCCCTGCTGCAAGGCTTTCCCCAGGGGCTGCAATTAAAGGATCAGCACTTGTGCAGCTTTTCCATGCACAGGAGATGAGCTGGGCCTTGGGAGTCTGGAAAAATCCACAAGTTCAGGGCTGAGGCACCTTGTGAGTGCAGCCTGCTGTGGTTTTGAAATTTGAATTTTTCGGGGCTGAGGCACCTTGTGAGAATAGTCTGGGCAACTGAAATTTGAATTTGAAATTTTCCAGCCTGAGATGTGTGTGAGCAGCTGCTGAGGTGGTGGCAGAGTTTTGGGGTGGGTTATTCTTTCCTCTTTGTGTAAGTCTCAGTCTGAATAACCTGGGCAGATGATCCTTGTAAGGGAAGTGTTTCCTCCAGGCCTCCTGCTCCAGCTGGGTTTTTTATTCACCCTGCCACTGCTGTCACCCTGCCACTGCTGGCCTGCTGCAGCCAGAGCTGCAGCTTTGCTCTCTGCTCTGCTGCCTGGCACTTCCGCCCTGCAGCTCCAGAAAATGCAGCTGTCCTGGCTGGTGTCTTTCCCAAAAGTGCTGGGCTGATGGTTTGCTCCAGTGCTGAGCTCAGGGTTCCCTGTGCCTGCTGTGAGGCTGGGAAATATTGAGCAGTAGCAGCCTGGTTTTATTCCCTTGATTTCCTTCAGGCTGGGAAATCTTCCTGTGAGCAGCAGCAGCCTGGTTTTATTCCCTTGATTTCCCCCAGGCTCTGGTTCCCAGTGAACTTGCTGCCCTGGGAATGGCAGCTCTGCTGTTGTCACCATTCCCTGGGCATTGCAGTTGCTGGATCAAGCAGGGAAAGCACAGTGAGCACCTATCAAATATCAGTTTTTCAACTCTCTGCCTTTATTTTTTATTCCCCCCTTTCCTGCAGGAGAACTTCCAGTCAGTCTATAACTGGCAGTACATCCACTGCCTGCACTTCTGGTGTCGAGTTCTCAGCACCATCCACCCCAGTGAGGTGCTGGAGCCCCTCATCTACCCCCTGACCCAGATCATTATTGGCTGCATCAAGTGAGTGGAACCCTCAATTCCTTTAGCTCTGCTTTGTTGTGTTATTTTACACTTCTGTGATCTGGATTTAACCACGAACGGTCTCAAAGCTGATTTAAATTGGAATTTTCCAGCTGTTGAGGTGGTGACAAAAGTTTTGGGGTTATTTCCTCTTTGTGTAAGAAAAGTGTCAGCCTGAATAACCTGGGCAAGATTATCCTTGTAACTGCAAGGGAAATGCTCTGCCTTGCTTCAGCAAATCCTCCTCTGCAGCTCTGTAAATACTTTGCTGCATTTTGGGTGCTTGTTTTGGGCTTGGAAGAACAGGGACACAGTTTTTCTTTTCAGGATGTGTGCTGAGCATTCCCTGCTCCCTCAGCTGATGTGGGTGAGATGTTTGTGCTCTGAGGTGCTGTTAACAAGCAGCATCGAGGGAATTTTGGCATCTCTGCTGATCTCCCAAATCCTGTTAGCTCTGTTAACCACATTCTCAGCTTTAAACCCCGGGTCTGGAAGAACTGCCCAGGGGGGTGAGGATAAGCAGATTTAAACGATCAGATAAAGGGATGCAAACATCCCTCCTGCTCCTGGGGGTACACCCAGGCACCTCCTGCCTGTCCAGGGATCAAACAGGGGTCTGGGGACAGGACAGGAGTGGGGACAGGCTCAGCAGGGTCACCGGGGAATTGGGGGGAAGTTCAGCAGGATTTTAGGAGCTGCAGGTGCTGCCTGGTGAGGCTGTGGAGGTTTGGGAATCCCACAGATGGGTTTGGGGTGATCTCACTGGGAGATGATGGGAGGAGAATCCCGTGTTCCCATTCCCTGCTGTCCCCTGGGACAGGACTGTCACCTCTGCAGTCCCTTTCTGCTGTGGGATTTATTCCAAGGGATGAATGGGAGGGAATCCCATCACCTCATTCCTTGCTGTTCCCTGGGACAGGGCGCTGTCACCTCTGCAGTCCCTTCCTGCTGTGGGATTTACCCCAAGGGATGGAAGGACAATGCCATGTTCCCATTCCCTGCTGTCCCTTGTGACGGGACTCTGTGTGACCTCTGCCATCTCTTTCTGCTGTAGATTTACCCCAAAGGATTGGAGGAGAATCCTGTGGTCCCATTCCCTGCTGTCCCCTGAGACAGGACACTGTCACCTCTGCCATCCCTTTCTGCTACTCTGAGCTTTATCCTGAGAGATGGGAGGAGAATCCCACTATCCCATTCCCTGCTGTCCCCTGGGACAGGACACTGTCACCTCTGCCATCCCTTCTTTCTGCTGCTGTGGGATTTACTCCACGTGGATGGAAGGACAATCCCATGGTCCCATTCGCCCTGTCCCCTGTGCCGGGAGGTGGCGCCTGGCTCTAGCACAAGGACAGTGAGCAGTGTCCCCATGTCCCTGGGACCTGCTCCAGCACAAGGACAGTGAGCAGTGTCCCCATGTCCCTGGGACCTGCTTTTCCTTCCTGGGCTGGCCCCTCTTTCCCCTCTGGTTGTTTTTAGCAGCACGAGCTCCTCTCTTCTGCTGTCCCTTTATTCCATAAACTTTTCCTGGCTGGGCTCTGAGCCCTGCTCCAGTCTGAGCTGTGAGAATGAAGCTGTTCCCAGGTGTGTGTGTGTGGTTCAAGGAGGATTTTGGTGCCTGTGGAGAGAAAAAATCAGAGCTGTCCTGGACAGGGCTGTCCTGGAGCAGAGGCTGATGCTGAGAGGAGAATTCTCTGTCCCCTCTGGCCACCAGAATCCAATCCAGGCAAGCCCTGAGGCTGTTCCCAAGCCCAAAGAAGCACAGGAACCGTTCCCAGGGATGGGAGGGCACTGTGCTGGGAGGTGGAAGGAGTCACAGTGGAGGGGCTGGAGCTGTCCCCAAGCAGGGCTGTCCCCAAGCAGAGCTGTCCCAGCTGTGTTTGGCACTCCCTGCACCCCCAGGCACACATTAAGGTGAATGCCTTTGCTTTACAGTAAATCCATACATTACCAGCTTTATTCCCCCATCAGCTCATTCCTGACTTTCGTCACCTCCACAGGTGCCAGAGCAGGGCTGTGAAGCAGATTTATTCCTGCAGTGGCTCCAGTGATAATTATTTCAATATTTGCAAGGGGGATGCAGCTGATTTATGGGGCCTGGTCAAGCATTTTTATTTTGTGGGCTCTGCTGGATTGCTCAGCAAGTCCTCTGGGGAGGAAGGGGTTCATTTATCAGCTTGGGGCTGTCATCTGTGAGCTGGGCTTTGAAAACAGAAAATTTTTAATGCTGGAGGCTTCAGGTGCAGGTCTCTGAGTGAGGGGCCTGAGAATGGGACAGAAATGAGTTTATGGGGTGCTCTCCATCCTCTTCCTGCCCAGTCCCTGACAGGGAGTTGTCTTAATTACCTTAATTATTTGAAATGTGGGTGAAAGTCAGGCAGGGCTCTTCCCCTTCCTGTGTGGGAATTTTATTTCCAGCAGCCCAGGTTGTGCAGATTCCTTCAGCAGAGTCTTGAGTCACTGCAGGTGCAGTTCCTCTATAGATTTATATATAATGTATTTATTTCTATATATATATAATATACACAATAATATATACATTTATATATAAATAAATAAATATGTACTATTTATAAATATTATTATTTCTATTATTTCTATAGATAATAAATATATATTTATTTATATATAATATGATATACACATTTTTATATAAATATATGTTTATAAATATGATTATTTATATCTATATAAAATAAAAATACTATATGTTCTTTTATATATAATGTATATTATAATACATACATTTATATATAAATAAATGTATAATATTTATAAATGTTATTATTTGTATTTATATAAAAATGAAGATATTCTATATTTATTCATATATATAATGATATCTCTATTTATATATAAATAAGTATATAATATTTATAAATATTATTTCTATATAATTAATTTTATTTATTTTTTTTTGCCGCTCAGGCTGGTGCCAACGTGTCGGTTCTACCCCCTGCGCCTGCACTGCATCCGTGCCCTGACCCTGCTGTCCCAGAGCACCAGCACCTTCATCCCTGTGCTGCCCTTCATCCTCGAGGTGAGGGTGTCCTTCTGGAACCTTCTCCCTGCTCTGCTCACTCCCCAAAATCCCTGGCAAGAAAAATGGGATTTTTTTTGAATCCCAACCTTGAATCCCAACCTTGAATCCCAACCAAGGTTGGGATTCAAGGTTGGGATTCAAGGTTGGGATTCCAGCTTGAATCCTAAACTTGAATCCCATTTTTCTTGCCAGGGATTTTGGGGAGTGAGCAGAGTGGGGAGCCCAGGAGGGTGCTGAGCCAATCCCAACCAAGTTTTGGGTCCCCAAGTTTGGATCCCCAAGTTTGGGGCCTGAAGTTTGGGCCTCAAGTTTGGGCTCCTCAAATTTGGGGCCTGAAGTTTTGGGCCCTCAAGTTTTGGGCCCAGAGTTTTGGGCCCTCAAGTTTTTGGGCCCTCAAGTTTGGACCCCTCAAGTTTTGGGCCCTCAAGTTTGGACCCCTCAAGTATTGGGGCCTCAAGTTTTTGGGGCCACAGGGGTTGGGCCCTCAGGTTTTGGGCCTCAAATTTGGGCCCCTCAAGTTTGGAGCCCCTCAAGTTTGGGCCTCAAGTTTGGACCCCTCAAGTTTGGGGCCTCAAGAGTTTGGGCCCTCAAGTTTGGGGCCTCATTTTGGGGCCTCAACTTTGGGCCTCAGCTTTAGGATTCTGCAGCAGCTGGGTGCAGAATTGCATCCCCAGAGGTGGGGCTGGGGGATTCAGATCCTCAGCAGGAAACAGCCTGCACTGAAAACATTTCCATGTTTTTCAGGCTTCACTAGAACTTGTTCTAATCTGAATCTGAACCTTTCACTCACTGAAAGCTCTGAAGCTCATTCTAAAACTTACTGACTCACTACAGCTTAAACTTACACTTCTGCTTTATGTGTAAATAGCTTAACATACTTGAATCCATCCAAAAACTTTAATTAAACCCCTACACTCTAATCTCCTCTCTGAAAAATTAAAAAAAAATTAAAAATTAAAAAATATTTTTAAAAGTAAAAAAAAATTAAAAAAAAAAATTAAAAATTTTAAAATTTTTTTTTAAAAATTTAAACAATTAAAAAGAAATTTTAAAATAAGAAAAAACTGACTGACTGACTCCAGCAATCCCCATGGCTGCTGCTCCTGCAGGAGACACAGATCCAGGGTCTGTGGCTGCCTGAGGCACAGCAATTTCCCAGGTGAATGGGGAATTGGGAGTGCTGTGTGCTTTTGCTGTGGTTCCCAGCTCCTGGTTTTGCTGTGGTTTCCAGCTCCCCATGTGGAAATTGGGAGCTTGGGAGTGCCAAATCCTCCCTGTGCTTGCTGCCAGCCCTGCCCTGCAGCCACAGGGCCCCTCTGCTCCCTCATTATCCCACCCCAGCCTGCCCTGAGGATTCCTGGCCATCACTCCCTGTCTCTCAGAGCCTGGCTGAGGATGGGAACCACACTTCCAACCTTGCCCAGCTCCTGGAGCTCCCAGGGAGTTTCCATGCGTGTGACCTGGGGGATCAATAGCTCTGTTTGGGCCACACAAATAACTGTGCATAACCAGGTTTGTGCCATCGATTCCCCGGCCAAGGGCTCTTTGTTTGCACAAACCCCCAGCTTGTCCCTCCCTCCCAAATAACCTGGATTGACAAATGAAATGTGAGCAATCAATACCAGCCTCCTGCTTCTGTGGCCTGGGGGCACAGCTGTGGCCTGAGCAGCCTCTCCCTCCCCTGTGCTGCTTCCCCAGCCTGCTCAGGGCTGTGCTGCTGCTGCACAGAGCAAGCAGGAATGAATGAATTCCTGCTCAGGAGGGCAAGCTCAGAGAGTTTGGGCACAGGGAGAGAGGAGCTGGGGCTGCTGCAGGGTGTGGGTGAGCAGGGATGTGCTGCCCAGCTCACCAGCTGCTGGCTTTATTTATTATTATTTATTATTATTATTTTTATTAATATTGTTAGTATTATTTATTTTGATCATTATTTATTTATTAAATGCATTGAATGCATTTAATTATTTATTTATTATTTATGGATTCATTAAATTTATTAAATTAAATATTAATTTACTTATCTGTTAATTATTTCTTTATTAGGCTTATTAAATTAATTAAATTGTTTATTTATTAATTATTTCTTTATTAAATTTAACTGGGATTGAAGCCTCCCTCAATTGCCACAATGGGATCCAGGTTCCTGTGGGAATCTGCCCAAACCCAGTGGTTTGAGCAGGGCTCCTTGGGATAATTATTTCAGTGACAATAATGAATCACTCAGTCTTGCTCTGAACCTCCCTGGGCTGTTTAGGAATTAAATCAGTTTTTATCAGTTGGGATTTCTGCCTTGTCTCCTTGGCTCTGGTTGTTGTTTGGTGGTTGCTTTGTGATCACCTTTACACTCATTTCTTTTTTTTTTCTTTCTCTTTTGCAGGTTTTCCAGCAGGTGGATTTCAACAAGAAGCCAGGCAGGATGAGCTCCAAGCCCATCAACTTTGCTGTGATCCTCAAGCTCTCCAATGCCAACCTGCAGGAAAAAGCCTTCAGGGTGAGTGTGGCTCAGCAGTGCCTGGCTGCTCTGTGACACGGGTGTGCTCTGTGTCCCTGTCCCCAAGGGCTTGGGGACAGCCTAGGGCTCCGTGCTGTGGGAAATCCGTGGAGTTTGGGTCATCCTAGGCTCTTGCTTTGTGTCTCCTGCTCAGGATGGACTCATTGAGCAGCTCTATGACCTGATCCTGGAATATCTGCACGGCCAGGCCCACAGCATTGGCTTCCCTGAGCTGGTTCTCCCCACTGTCATGCAGGTAAGGGCAGCTGTGCATGACACAATTCCTGCACACACATCTGCCCCTGAACTTACTGGAACAGGTAAGGTCTCTTAGAGACCAAGGCTGAGCTGAATTCCTTAAGAATTTGGTCACTCTCCTAACACCTTAGAAGATAATTGGTCAGAAATTAGTTTGTGTGATTGGTCAGTTCACCTCTAGAACTTTTGACTTAGATTGGATGCTGTTCTTTGTGTAAACTTTTATTGGCTGTAGTTTGAATCCCCCATGAAGCTATAAATATAGCTGTGTCCCCTTTGTCTCTGAGAATCCCTGCTTGACTCCCTGTGCATGAAATAAAGATTCTTGTGGAATGTGTGGTTAAGGACCTCCAGTCTTGCTCTGCTGGTGAATGTGAGCTGCTGAGAGTGAGCTGATCCATGCAGCACTCTCATGTCCTGGTGAAACACCCAGCAGAGACAAAAAGCAAATTTACAGGCAGGCACTTGTGGTGGTGCCACAGGCAGGATGAAATCTGTGAGCTGAGGGAGCTCAGGGTGGCCTCAGAAGGAGGAGAGAGCCATGTGCCTTTGCTTCATTTCAATTTTAATTTGTGTTTTGGGGAGCTGGAGGTGGGGGGAAGTGGCTCTGGGGTTTGCCAGGGTGGAGCAGAGGCTGCAGAGCTGCTCTGGGATGGGATTGGGGTGCTGAGCTCAGCTGAGTCCTTGGGGATGCAGCTCCATGGGGTCTTGGAGCAGAGCCTGTGCTCTGAGCCCAGCTTTGCCTGGTGCTCAGCCTCCCTGAGGTGCTCTCCACAAGATGGCAATCTTCTCTCCTTGGCTTCCCTTCCCTTCCCCGATCATCCCAAATCTTCCCTTCCCTTCCTCATCTTCCCTTCCTCAATCATCCCAAATCTTCCCTTCCCTTCTTCAATTATCCCTTCCCTTCCCTTCCCTTCCCTTCCCTTCCCTTCCCTTCCCTTCCCTTCCCTTCCCTTCCCTTCCCTTCCCTTCCCTTCCCTTCCCCAATCTTCCCTTTCCCCTGCCTTCCCTTCCCCAAGGATATGGGATAATCTTGGAATCCATCCTGGAATCCTTCCTTCCTTCCTTCCTGGAATTCTTCCCTTCCTTCCTTGGTGCTGCAGAGTTCCATTTTGTCATTTTTGGTGTGGGTTTGATTCCTGGGAGTTTCAGAGGTGCCAGCTGGGGTTGGGTTTGATCCCTGGGAGTTCCAGGAGTGCCAGCTGGGTTTGGGTTTGATCCCAGGGAAGGTTGGAGGTGCCAGCTGGGTTTGGGTTTGATTCCTGGGCTGTCACTGTCCCTCTCTTTTCCCCCTCCCAGCTGAAATCCTTCCTGAAGGAGTGCAAGGTGGCCAACTACTGCAAGCCCATGAGGCAGCTGCTGGAGAAGGTGCAGGAGAACTCGGCTCACATCTGCAGCAGGAGGCAGAGAGCAGCCTTTGGTGTGGCCAGCACAGGGGCTGTGGTGAGCCTGGGGACATGGGGACATCCTGAGACACAGCCTGGGGGACATGGGGACAGACTGGGGGACACGGGGACACCTTGGGGCCAGCCTGGAGCCTCCTGGGGACAGCCTGGGGGACATGGGGGACACCCTGGGGACATGGAGACAGCCTGGGGCTCCTGCAGGGACATGAGGACAGTCTGGGGGACACAGGGACAGCATGGGGCTCCTGTGGGGGACATGGGGACACCCTGGTGCTCCTCAGCTGGGGATCAGCCTGGGGGACACAGGAGCACCCTGGGGATGTGGAGACACCCTGGGGGACACGGAGACAGCCTGGGGCTCCTCAGGGACATGAGGATCAGCCTGGGGGACATGGGGACACCCTGGTGGCCCTCAGGGACATGGGGACAGGTGTGGCACTGGACCCAGCCTGTCAGGTTCTGTCCTGGTGGATCCCCTGCTCTGCCCCTGTCTGGTTCCTTCTCCTTTGAAGGGATTTTTTTCCCATTTTTCCCATTTTTCCATGGCAGCCTCAGTGCCCTGTGCCCATCCCAGGCCCCCAGGTGGGATTTGGACACTCCCTGGTGGGGTTTTGTGCTCTTTGGCCATCCCAGGATTGCATTTCCCAGCTCTCCACTGCAGCTTTTGGCTTTTTTGCAGTGCTCAGGCTCTGCTTGTCCCGAGGAGAGTTCTCAGTCCCAGCACTCCTGACTCAGCAGCTGCTTGAATAACTCAGGCTAAATTCATTTAGTCCTGCTTGCCTCTGAGCTCTGCTTTCCAATTTCTGCCCAGCAGCTGGGAAAATGTGGTTTGGGGGAAAGGGTCTTCACCTCGTGCCCTTGAGTGCCTGTTTTATTGGAAAGCTGCCTGGAAAAGCTTGAAATTTGTGTCCTTTTGTGCACAGGAGCAGTGGGAGAAGCAGGTGAGGGAGGAGGGGACACCCCTGAGCAAATACTACACCCAGTGGAAGAAGCTGAGGGAGAAGGAGATCCAGCTGGAAATCAGTGGCAAGGAGAGAGTGAGTACAAATCCGGAATTTCAGCCACACCCTGGGACTTGGGCTGTCCCTAAATCAGTGCCCAGGCTGGGACTGTCCCCTCCTCCTGCCCCAGGGATGTGTGAGGAGAGGCAGGAGCAGTGCAGAGGCAGATTTGGGGTTTGGTCTGGGAACAGAGGGAGGTTCGGGGTTTGTTCTGGGAACAGAGGCGGGTTTGGGGTTTGGTCTGAGTACACAGGGCCAGGTTTGGGGTTTGCTCAGTACAGAAAGGCAGATTTGGGGTTTGCTCTCAGTACAGAAAGGCAGATTTGGGGTTTGCTCTCAGTACAGAGAGGCAGCTTTGGGGTTTATTCTGAGTACACAGAGGCAGATTTGGGATTAGCTCTGCTCAGAAAGGCAGATTTGGAGTTTTTCTCTGCTGTCAGAGGCAGATTTGGGGTTTTCTCTCAATACACAGAGGCAGATTTGGGGTTTTCTCTGCTGTCAGAGGCAGATTTGGGGTTTGCTGTCCCGGGGCTCAGTGGCCACTGTGGCTTTCGTGCTGCAGCTTTGTGAGCAGAGGGGCTCCATTTGCATCCTGATTATCTTTGTCCTGCTGCCCTGAGCCCTTGCAAGTAAATCCTGCCCCTAATCTCCCTCTGGAGAGGTGTGAAGAGCACTGGGGTGCTGTCAGTGCAGAGATTTAGTGGCACTGATACTGGCTGCCTGCTCCAGGGGCTCTGGATTTCCATCAGGGCAGGGAGTGCACACACACCTGGAGCACACAGCCCCTGGAGTGCTCCAAGCTGCTCCCAGAACCAGGGCAGTGCTGCCCAGGGGCTCTCAGGGACATCCTGTCCCTGCTGAGGCTCCAGAGGATGTCCCAAGAGCTGGGGGAGTTTATTGGGGAGCTCTGTGTGCCCCTGGGACCCCAGAACCAGGGCAGTGCTGCCCAGGGGCTCTCAGGGACATCCTGTCACTGCTGAGGCTCCAGAGGATGTCCCATGGGCTGGGGGAGTTTGTTGGGGAGCTCTGTGTGTCTCACCCACCCCCAGAACCCCAAAACCAGGGCAGTGCTGCCCCGGGGTGCCCAGCACAGCCTGGGGTGGCTCTCAGGGACATCTTGTCACTGCTGAGGCTCCAAGGGCTTTCTCATGAACTGGGGGAGTTTATTTGGGAGCTCTGTGTGCCTCACCCAGCCCCAGAACCCCAAAACCAGGGCAGTGCTGCCCCAGGGGTGCCTGGTGTGGCTCTAATGGACATCCTGTCCCTGCTGAGGTTCCAGAGGATGTCCTATGAGCTAGGGGACTTTGTTGGGGAGCTCACAGCCCCTGGGACCCCAAAACCAGGGCAGTGCTGCCCAGGAGCTCTCAGGGACATCCTGTCCCTGCAGAGGCTCCAGAGGATGTCCTACAGTCTGGAGTTGTTTCTTGAGGAGCTCTGTGTGCCCCTGGGACCCCAAAACCAGGGCAGTGCTGCCCAGGGGTGCCTGGTGTGGCTCTCAGGGATATCCTGTCCCTGCTGAGGCTCCAGGGGATGTCCCAAAAACTGGAGTTGTTTCTTGAGGAGCTCTGTGTGCCCCTGGCACCCCTCAGACCTGGGTAAAGCCAGGCTCCTGTTTCAAGCCCAGCTCTGGCAGTGACACTGAGGGAGGGCTGTGCTGAATGTTGGGTTTGTTTTTTTTCCCAGCTGGAGGAGCTGAACTTCCCCGAGATCAAGCGCAGGAGGCAGGAGGACAGGAAGGAGGAGGACAAGAAGGAATTCAAGGATCTCTTCGAGCTGGACAGTGACTCTGAGGAGGAGAGTGGGGGATTCTCTGTCAAAGGTGCAGGGCTGGGCTTGCCTTCCCCTTGTCCCCAATCCCGTTTATTCTCCTTGTCCCCAATCCCATTTATTCTCCTTGTCCCCAGTCTCATCCTTGTCCCCAATCCCATTTATTGTCTTTGTCTCTAATCCCATTTTTATTCCTTGTCCCCAATCCCATTTATTCTCCTTGTCCCCAATCTCATTTTCCTTGTCCCCAATCCCATTTATTCTCCTTGTCCCCAATCCCATTTTCCTTGTCCCCATTCCCATTTTATTCTCCTTGTCCCCAGTCCCATTTATTCTCCTTGTCCTCAATCCCATTTTCCTTCTCCCCAATCCTATTTTTCCTCCTTGTCCCCAGTCCCATTTCCCTTGTCCCCAATCCCATTTATTCTCCTTGTCCCCAATCCCATTTTCCTTCTCCCCAATCCCATTTTTTCCTCCTTGTCCCCAGTCCCATTTCCTTGTCCCCAATCCCATTTCCCTCGCCCTGTCCCATGTGCTGGCCCTATCCTAAGGAGGTTTCATGCTGAGTTCAGAAGATTCCCTGACCAGGCCCAAGAGCCCAGGATGAAGAGGCTGAAGGTGTTTGGGACACTTTTATCTTCCTCTCCCTCCCAGTCCTGGGTTTCTTTTCCTTTTTGTGCCCCACACTCCCCTCCCCTTCCTTGTGTCACCCACAAGGTCAGAGCCCAAACCCCAGGGCATGTTTGGCTGAGCAGAGCCCTGTGCAAGCTCAGGGATCTTTGATTTTTATTTTTTTTATTTATTTGTTTTATCCTGACTGATCCAAACATTCCAACAAGGCCGGGATCCCTGGGGAGCTGGGCTGGTGTCACCGGGGCTGTGACCACGAGAGGGCCACAGCAAATTGTGCAGCCAGCCTGGCGAGCTGGGCACAGTCTGGGGACACATCTGGGTGTCCCTCT
>VRYO01000494.1:362964-378310 GCA_009812075.1 Sialia sialis
CATGGAATGCACAGGAGCTGCAGGGAATGCACAGGAGCAGCATGACCCACGGGAATTTTGTGCTCTGGACAGAATCAGGGAAAGTTACCACTTGGCCACTTCTTCTTCTTCTTCTTATTATTATTATTATTATTATTGTATTTAAAAATATTTTTTATATTTTAACTATATATTTTTATTATATAAATATATTTCATATTTATTATACAAATGTATTTCATATTTATAACTTTATATTCTATATTTTTATTGCATAAACTATCTATTACATCATTACATATTGTATTATCTATTATTATCTATTATATCATTACATATTTGTATTATATATTGTTATTATCTACTATATTATTATATATTTGTATTATATTTGGTATTATCTATTATATAATTATATATTTGTATAATATATTATCATTGTCTATTATATTGTATTTTATTTTGTGTCTATGGCTCTGCCTTTTGGGTAACTTTTCTAACTTCACCATTGCTGAAATCCCCCCTGGGTCACTCTGTGTCCTTCTCAGATGTGAATTTGAGAGAAAACAATTCCCCAGCACCCCCCTCTGCCTGCTGAGATGTCACAGGAAAAGGAGGGAGAGGGGGAAATGAGGGAGGATAAACAAATTTTCCCAACTGGAGGGAAAAATCCCAACCCTCCCCATGGGCAGCAGAGCCCTAAATCTCCCTGCAGACTGAGCCTGAAAAAACAAATTAATCATCCTGCAATGTCCCCAGCAAAATGCCCATAAAATTTCATTAATGTTCATGACAGTTCATAAAAATGATCAGTAGGGCTGGCAACTCCAAAATAAGGTGGAAATAAGTATGAAGATGTTTTTGCTGTAAGCCTGCTTTGTCATTCAGCTCTCTGCAAGGCTCATAAATAAAAATTAAAAAATGGAACAACACCACCCTGAGAGACGGGGAGGAGAGGGAGCCCTGAGGTTTGGGATTGTCAGGGACCTGAGTGTGTCTCAGCAAAACCAGAGGCTGCTCAGTTCATCCCAAATCCTCCACAAAAGCTCCCACTGGGGACAAACACGGCCAGAATTATCAAAATAAACTCTCCCCCTTTTCCTGGAGGTGTCTAACAGCTCTTCTCTTTATTTGAAGGACAGTTTTAGCTTTAAATGGAAGTTAAATCTGGTTTACCAGCTCCCCATTCCCCTCATGTGAATCTCCCTCATAAATGGTCTCCTCTCCTGCCCCACCCCTGCAGCCAGATAAATCTTGCTGGGAATGAGAGCAGAGCACAAAGTGCTGCTAATGAAATGCTGATGGCATCATTAATTCAGATTTAGTCAGACTTTTCATCACTCCTGATTTCCTCCTCATTTGGCCCTGCCCCTCAGAGAGGACCAGGACGGGCAGAACTCACCTGGTGCTCAATCAATTCTCTTTTTTTCCTTTTCCAGTGCAAGCCATGGCTGGCACACCTGTGCTGTCCCCCATGAAGAGCCAGCTCTGAATTGTCCCCAGAGTCCCCAGGAGTTTGGGAACTGCAGGTCCCACACAAATTCCCCATTTTGTTTCCTTCCCCCAGCTCATTTCCCGGGTGTTTTTTCACCTCCCCCTTCCCCTCAGCCTGATTTATGTCCTTTTTTCCCGCCTGCCCTGCTCCATTCCTATTTTCCACACCCAGGCTGCACTGATGATCAAGCTCAGCTAAACCCTCCTGCCAGCCCTGGTAGAACTGAGACCAGGTCTAAAGGGCTCTGGGCCACTCCAATACACAAAACCTTTCCCTGTCCTGCCACATAAACCCCAAATCCTTCTTCTGCCACATTTTTTTTTTCCCTCTGAATGGATGGACAGCTTGTGACAGCTGGGTTCGCCAGGAAAAGCAAAATTTCTGTTCCCAGGGGGAATAGCTGAGGTTTCACCCAGGACAGAGCTAAACTGAAGGGAAGTCAAGTTGAGAAAGACCAGGAAATGTATCTGACACAAAAAATCAGATCATTATTTTATTCCACGCATTGCAAGTTGAGAATTATCCTTTTTTTAAAGACAAGGATTCTAATTTCCAAAGGTGTTGGCACCCTCAGCTGCCATTGTGCAGGATCATTGCTCACAGGGCCATTAATTAAGGCCCTGTCAGCACTTCCAGCCCAAACCTCTGCCTGTTAGGAGTTTATAACTCAGCCATAAAACTCTGCTCTGGGCTGAGATTTAGCATGAAAGGCTGGAAGGAATCCATCCTTTTGTGTTTGAGAGCCCCCAAAAGCTTGGAGCAGCAGAGCAGGGGTTTTATTCTGAGGGCTGCCTTTCCAAAACTCGGTTTTGTGGGGGCTGGCTGAGCTGGGCCTGGCTCACTGTGCTCGCTCTGGGCTGGGGTTTGTGCTGCTAATACTGGGAAATTTGGGGGTTTTGGGGGGGTTTGTGGTTCAGAGGCACCGTCTGTGCTTGGTTCAAGCAGAGGATGAGGAGGAGAATTTCCCACCCTCACTCCCAGGAATGAGGTTTAATTCCCTCTCAGGGTGGGCTCAGGACATGGACATTGTCCTCTGCTCCCCCTTTATTCCACCTCTAACTGAACAGGTTCACACAAAACATCAAGAGCTGCTTTTGGCAGAGCTCAGACATGTCCCTGTGCTCCTCTTTGCCAGAAAATCCTGATTTTCCCTGCATGGAGCAGCCAGGGACCCTCCCTGTGCCCCCTCCTGCCCTCAGCTGCCTCCACTGCTCTGTTTTCTCCTCCCAGTCCTCAGATTTATTCTTCTCAGCCTGGGTTTTTACCCAGCAGTTCTCTACAACTCTTGATCTGGAAATCCAGAATAAAAGAGACCTTTCCAAATCCCAGATTTTAGTGCAAATCTCTGCAGCTGGATTTTTAAAGGATTACAAGAGTTTGTGACTGCTGGCAGCACAAAAGATAATGCACCACACCCAGCTCCTCCACTGAGGAATATTCAAGCTTGCAGCTGGAGATCTTCCATTTATGAATTTCCACCTTCTCAGGACCAGAGCAAACACTTCAAAACTGGGATTTCTTTAGAAGTAATGTAAAATGAATGTACATTCCTCCAATGTAAAAAGGATTGGTTATCCCCCAGAATACAATTTCCCCCAAAATAAAAACAAAAGAGAAGGTGTATGGGGAGAATGAGGAGCAAAAGGAGGAAAGAAAAAACCCAGAAAAGTTAATTTAGATCAGGAACTGCCAGCCCAGCACTCACAGGTCCCCAGGACTGTACCTGCAGGAGCTCTCTCGGAAGGAGATGTTCAAATCCCAGTGGGTGTGAATCCTGCAAAAGGCAAAGAGAGGTCAGGGGCACGGAATGAGCACTCACCTGCTGTCCCAAAAACCTGCTGCACTCTGGGGAGCCCCCAGCCCCAAACCCTGCCCTGTCCAGCCCCAAATTCTGCCTTGTCCAGCCCTAAACTCTGCCTTGTCCAGCCCCAAATCCCCCAAACCCCAAATCCTGCCTTGTCCAGCCCTAAACCCTGCCCTGTCCAGCCCCAAATTCTGCCTTGTCCAGCCCCAAATTCTGCCTTGTCCACCCCCAAATCCCCAAAACCCCAAATTCTTCCTTGTCCAGCCCCAAATGCCCCAAATCCTGCTCTGTCCATCCCCACTCTGGAGCTCTGTGTCCACAGCAGGACCCAGGAGCTGCTCAGAACTGGGAAATCCTCTCTGCTCCATCCTGCCCCTCCCTGCTCCATTCTCATCCTCTCCTGTTCCATCCTGACCCTGTCTGCTCCATCCTCATCCTCTCTACTCCACCCTCACCTTCTCTGCTCCATCCTGACCCTCTCTGTTCAATCCTCATCCTCCCTGTTCAATCCTCACCCTCTCTGCTCCATCCTCATCCTCTCTACTCCATCCTCACCCTCTCCCTGCTCCCCCCTGACCCTCTCCCCTCCATCCTCACCCTCTCTGCTCCATCCTCATCCTCTCCTGTTCCATCCTTACCCTCTCTGCTCCCCCTGCCCCTCTCTGCTCCCCCTGCCCCTCTCCCCGCTCCCCTGTCTCTCTCTGCTCCCCCTACCCCTCTCCCCCTGCCCCTCTCCCTGCTCCCCCTTCCCCTCTCCCCTCTCCCCCTGCCCCTCTCTGCTCTCCCCTGTCCCTCTCCCCTGTCCCTCTCCCCTCTCCCCCTGCCTCTCCCCTCTCCCCCTGCCCCTCTCCCCGCTCCCCTGTCCCTCAGAGCTGCAGGAGCAGTCTCAGCCCCCAGGCCCCGTTCAGGGGAGGCACAACCAGCTCGGTGCTGACATTTCAGGCAGAAGCCCCAGCCGTGCCTGTGCCGTGCTCCCTCCCAGCTGGAAATGAATTATCAGCGATTTCCCACCTCGGCAGTGAACCCAGCACCTTCTGTCACCGCCTGTGACAAGGCAGGAGCAGCAGCCTGGGCAGGAACAACGTCCCAGATCAGGGCAGAGCACACAGGGGGCTGGGGTTTTGATGGGATTTTTTTTTTTATGGTATTTTATTTTTATTATTGATGGGATTTTTTTTTAATGGGATTTTTTGGTTTTTGATGGGGTGTTTTTGTTTTCTATAGGATTTTTTTAAGTTTTTGATGGAATTTTTTGGGGGTTTTTGATTGGGTCCCTTTCCTTCCCTTTCCTTCCCTTCCCTTTCCCTTTTCCTTTCCCTTTGCCCTTTCCCTTCCCTTTTCCCTTCCCTTTTCCTTTCACTTCACCATTTTCCTGCTCTCATCTCCTTCCTGTGCAAGAAGGATTTTGTTCTGGTTGGGGAGTTTTACCCTGCAGCCCCTGAGATGTCAGTGACTGTTCCCTCCTCTGTTCTCCAAATCCAATTTAGGACAAAGAGCAGCACCCTGAGCAGGTTTGAGCTTCATCCTCATCCTCATCCTCACCACCTCAGAGTGGGGATTTGGCCGAAGCTGCTCTGTCCCACCCTGTTCAATCCCAGATGCTGTCACTGCATTTCTCCCCTCCCGCTCTTTAAAATAAAAACCCAGCGCATCAGCCCACAGGACAATGCTGGGCTGCCATCCAGCAGCGTGTGAGGCTCCTGCTGCTCCATCGAGATTCCTGGGACAACACCAGGGGATCCTGACAGGCAGTTTGCACCTCTGCAAAAGCTGGAAAAGCTCCCAGGCTGAGCTCATGCCTTCAGCAGGGCTGGGTGGAATCTCCCTGGGAGGGTGAGGAAGTCAGAGCTTCCCAAACACACAAAAACTGCACAGCAATGGAATTTGTGCAGCCTCGTTTACAATTCCAGGATCGTAAAGGCTGGAAAAGCCCTCCCAGCTCACTTTAAGCCAGGACTAAAGCACGTCCCCAGGTGCCACATCCAGCACTGAGCACTGCCAGGGACGGTGACACCAGCACTGGGTTGGAGTCTGGGACAATCCAGAGGGCAGCAACAAAACCCAGAGTGCCCAAGGCCGAGGTGAGGACCAGGAAAGGAACTTCAGCTCCACTTCCAACCCCCAGAGCCTTTCCTGCACTGGGAGCAGCAGGAAACCGGGAATGGCAGAGACAGGAAAAGTATGGGAAGCAGCAATGCAGGTGGTGGCGGTGCCAGGGGTGCAGGGGACACATCCTGCTGTCCCCAGAGCCACCCTGGCCACCACAGCCTGTCCCTGCTGCCAGTGCCACCACATCAGAGCCAGCATGAGGGGCTCAGGCCATTCCTGATGTCCCCAGTGCCACCACACCAGAGCCAGCATGAGGGGCTCAGACTGTTCCTGATGTCCCCAGGGCCAGCACAAGGGGCTCAGGCCATTCCTGATGTCCCCAGAGCTACCCCAGGGCCACCAGGAGGGCTCAAGCTGCTCCCCACTCAAGGCCCTGGAGCAGCAGAAGTGCCCCATGTCCCGTGTCCCCCTCATGGGCTGGGGACCCTGCCTGAGGGATGATATGTTTGGGAATGCTGGGGTGGGAGCAGGGGATGGTCCCTGCCTGAATTTCTGTTTTTTTGCTTTATTCCTGCACTCCTTGAAGTCTGCCTGCTGTCCCAGCTTTCCTCACACTGCATCACAGCTCCAGGAAAGGAAAAGAACTGCACCAGAGCAGAGGGAGAAGCTGCTCCCCTCCAAGGAAATAAATCTGAGCCAGGAGAGCTCCAGCCAGCCAGGAGAGCTGGGGATCGCTGCCTGAGCCCTGCCCAACATTCCTCCTTCATCTCCCGACAAACAGCACAGCAATTACAGTAATTAAAGATGGAAGATAAGAGCACTTTGTGTTTGGGGGGCCCAGCATGATCAATTAGGGAGTTATCACCTCCTGATGAGACAATCCAGCACTGAACTGTGCAGCACTAAAAGCACAATTAAAGGGGGCAGAGCTGCCTGGGAGGGTTCCTGAGCTGCAGCCCAGGTGCATTCCCAAAACACCTTTCCATTTCCAGCTCCTGGACAGCTGCAGTGACAAACCTTCAATTACAGGAGGTTTTATAGCAAGAGCTGGTGGCTCTTTTTTGTCCCTGCTCCCAGCCCTCAGCTGCTGAGGGTGCCAGCATCTGTCAGAGGGAAGGGGGGACAGCAAGGAGCACATAAAACATCAGGAAAGCAATTCCAGCCCTGCAGCTCCCTCTGCTCTGGTTTTATAGGCCTTGTCTGGGGATCTGAGCCCTGCTGTGCATCACAGAGGTGACAACCCCAACAGGGACCTGCAGGGGAGGTGAGGCATGCTGCCCTCAGGGTTTGTGTCCCTGGGGTTACAGATCTTCTGAAACTCCTGGCTTTTCAGAGGGCTGAGAGGACCTGGAATTGTGCAGCTGAGTATTGAGGGCACTGAGGCCTCCCAGGAGAGGCCAGGTGAGGTCACCAGGAGTTAACTCCAGACTCTTCTCCTGCTCCTCTAAGGCTGCACAACTCCGGGGTGAGTGTCCATGGCACTGACAAAACCAGGATCAGAACCAAGCAGTTCCTCCTTGTCTTGGGTTACAGCACAGGATGTGATCAAAGGTTTCTGTTCTATCACAGCTGGTGAGGGTGGGGCAGTGATCCTGATCTCTGTGGGATATCTCCTATTAATGGGCCATCCATTGAAACCAGCTGGGGCAGTGTTCTTTATTTCCAAAGGGGACATCTCCTGCTAATGGAACATCCATTGAAACCAGGTGGGGCAGTGTTCTTTATCTCTGTGAGATATCTCCTGCTAATGGAACATCCATTGAAACCAGGTGGGGCAGTGTTCTTTATCTCTGTGGGATATCTCCTGCTAATGGAACATCCATTGAAACCAGGTAGGGCAGTGTTCTTTATCTTTTCACAACCCATCCTCCCTCCAAGAGATCTCTCCTGCTCATGGCCATTGAGTCCCACTGTGAGACCCAGCTGAGAAACTGCAAATCCAGATTTGCCTTCAGTGCAAACCCCAAAGAGGAGAAAGTGAGAAATCCCCAACCCAGGTGCCCTTTGTGACATTTGTGACATCTGCAGAGTGTTCTCAAGCCCTGGAGGTGACCCCAAAGAACAGGGCTGTGACTCCAGGCCCTGGAGTGACCCCACGGGACAGGACTGCTCTCCAGATCTCTGCCCAGGCTCCAGTGACTCTGCCAGGTTCCAGTGACTCTGCCCACACTCCCGTGGCTCTGCCAGGTTCCTGTGGTTCTCCCCAGGTCCCTGTGACTCTGCCCAGGTTCTCCTGACTGTGACAGGTTCCAGTGGCTCTCCCCAGGTTCCTGTGACTCTGCCCAGGTTCCAGTGGCTCTTCCCAGGTTCCTGTGAATCTGCCCACACTCCCGTGGCTCTGCCAGCCCAGCCCAGCCCTGCCCCAGGTACCTTCTTTTCATGATACTGATGTGCAGATCCTCCTCCTGCTTCACTTCGGGCTGCTGCCCATTGCTCTTGTCGCTCTCCTGGCTGTCCTCGCTGTGGGAGAAGAGGGAGCTCAGCTCCTTCTTGGGGACCCTGGAGGTGGCCAGGGGGATTGTCCTCTTCTCTGCCAGGCGGCCCCGGTTCTGGGAGGGGTTTGGGGTGGGGAAGGAGAGAGGAGAAAACAAGGATTTGGTGAGGAACTCTGTATTGACAGAAATACCAAACAAAAACTCGTTTACCTCTTGTGTTTTAAATCTTGTGTTTGTCTCTCTCTTGTTTAGCAAAAAGCCAAAGCTGTCACTCCCTGCCTGGCTCACACTTTGTCACTTTGCAAAGGATCTCCCAGACATTTCTATTTCTGATTTTCCCACTCCTGCCCTTCCAGCATCTCCCAGCCCTTCATCCCCAGCCTGCAGCTCATCCACACTGAGAGGAAAAAAAGGTGGCAGCAGAATCAGCACCAATCTGTGTCTCCAGAATATTTCCCACCAAATCACCCTTCAGTTAAAGCTTTGCCACAGCCCAGGGAAATCATGGTCCAGGTGATACAGGGACAGATCCCTGTGCCAGGAAAAGTCCTGGAAATCAAGGAGGCTGCAGTGCCACAGCCCCACAGAATCTGCAATTTTAGCCCACAGAACCAAGGAGCTGGGATGGGAACCCCAGGGAGGAAAGTGAGGCCACAGCTCTGTGCCCATTCCTGGACAGGGAGAAGGATTGTGAAACAGCAAATGCACAGTAAATAGCACAGCTCCTCTAAAAAAAAAACCAAAAACAGATAAACCTGATTTCAGCCTCCCAAACAAAGCTGGCCAAAGGCAGAGTCCTGGGGAAGGGGGTCAGGGCTGACACAAGAGCCCATGCTCTTTTAATTAAACAAATTCAGAACTTTCCACACAAAAAACTTGTTGAGCTCTGTCAGTAAACGCCACTTGTGGTGGTCAAGGGCAGCTCTGATCGCTGAACCCATCTGGAAGGAATCACCTCTCCTGGGCTGCAGGGACAGCAGGGAGAGGGGAGCACAGGGCCAAAAATGGCACAAAATTGGCAAAATGTGGGGAAAAGCACGGCCTTGGTGGGCTGGGCATGTCCTGCCCCAAACACTCTCTGAGCTCCCAGGGAATGTCCCCAGAAAGTCCCCAAAGCCACCTCAGGAACAGGAGCAAACTCAGCCAAAAAGGGAGGGAACAACCAGGGCTGCTCCTTGGAAATCTCAGAATTTCAGCCCCAACAACACAATTTTAAAAGTTCTGTTTGTTTTGTATTTTTTGCCCTCAGGTTTGGGGGCGTGTTTTAATTATTCATTTAATTATTTATTTAATTCCTTATTTAGTCTTGTTTGTTTTGAATTTTTGGCCCTCATGTTTGGGGGCGTGTTTCATTTATTTAATTAACTATTTAATTATTTATTTAATTATTAATTTATTTAATTATTTAATTCTTTATTTAGTCCTGTTTGTTTTGAATTTGCTCCCACATAAAAAATACCGAAGCTGTTTGCAAGAGGATTCAACCTGTGATTTGTTATAAATGCAGGAGATGTTGTTGGCTCTTTGCAAGCATTGGAATAAATGCTATATGGATAATGTTAAAAGCGCATTTCTGTATGGATATAGATTTGTTAACAATAAAAGTTAGACTTCAGTTTTTAGAAAACAGTTATGCTTAAATATTCGTTTAGCTAAGATAACAGCCTGTGAAGATGTAATAAAGACCCTGCAACTAATACAACAATTATCAACACTCACCAACAACAAAAAGCCAAGACCATCACCCAAATTTAAATAAATAAATAAACCCACAAACCAAAAAACACACATACTCTAAAAAAACAAATCTAAAAAGTGGCCATGCTAAACAGTTCTATTTAATTATGCATGAAAACTATAAATATGCAACAAGTTAATGTGTTGTAAAGTGGATTTAAAAAGTGTTCCCAAAGCAGCCGCACCCGGCCCTTTTAACCCTTTGCTTTCTGTTTGTCTCCTCTTGTCTTTTTATTAAACCTTTTAATTCTCCCAAACAACAAACCATGTTTTTCACAGACTCAACCCTCAGAAATAAAGAGTGTTGGGTGGAAAATCCTGCAGCACAGAGCAGGCTGTGCACTCCTCCTCCATCCAGGGAGAGCTGGGGCAGCTCTGCGAGCGGGAGAATTCTAAATCTCTTCCAGATGGGAAGGAAATCCTCAAGCCCAGACAGCGTTTTCTCTCTCGTTTTTTATTGATAATAAAGATAGGGAAAAGGAAAGGGGGAGGTTTGGAGAGCCTGGGAGATTTTTCTTTTGCTTTTCCAAATAACAAACCTGGGGGAATGGCTTTAATTAGGGAATGTTATAAATGCAGGACATGGTGTTGGCTCTTTGCAAGCATTGGGATAAATGCTGTATGGATAATGTTAAAATAGCATTTCTATATAGATACAGTCTTTATTAATAATAAAATAGTAAATACAGTTATATTTACTATAGTTAAATATATAACTATATATATACTATATAACTATATATATATACTGTATAACTATATTATATAAATATATAAATATATATTTACTATATTAATATAGTTATATTTAATATAATTAATAGTAAAAGTTAGACTTAAGTTTTTCAGAAATAATATGCTTAAACTACTTGTTTAGCTAAAATAACAGCCTGTAAACATGTAATAAAAATCCTGCAACTAATACAACAATTATCAACAATCACCAGCAACAAAAGGCCAAGACCACCACCCAAATTTTAAAAAATAAAAAAATAAATAAAACCACAAGCCAAAAAACACTCATGTTCTAAAAATGCAAACCCAAGGAGTAACCATGCTAAACAGTTCTCAGAAAACAGATAACTTCTATAAATATGTAACAAATAAATAAATTGTAAAACATATTTAAAAGAGTGTTCCAGCCTGCCAAGCACCCAGCCCTTTTAACCCTTTCTTTATGTTTGTCTCCTGTTTGGCTCTGGCAGGGACTCAGGAGGAAGAACGGAAAGAAAGGGTCACAGCCAGACAGGTGCCACAGCTGGGGCCAGGGGACACAGCCTGGGGACACAGCCTGGGGACACAGCCCTTGGGGACACAGCCCTGGGGACACAGCCTTGGGGACACAGCCTGGGGACACAGCTTGGGGACAGAGCCTGGGGACACAGCTTGGGGACAGAACCTTGGGGACAGAGCCCTGGGGACACAGCCTTGGGGACAGCTGTCCCAGCAGAGCCACCCTCAGTGATGGGCTGGGCTCCAGCACAGAGAGCCCAGCTCGAGTGTGAGGTATTTTGTTTATTTTATTATTTTATTTTATTCTTTTTTATTATTTGATCTTTAACTGCCCCAGAGAACAAAATCCCTCCTGGCCACAAATTCCCTGAGTTACCCCAAGTACCTCCCTGAAGCTCAGGCTCCAAAAGCCACCAAATCTGCCCTGTCCCTGTCCCTCACCTCTGCCCTGTCCCTGTCCCTGTCCCTGCTCACCCCACATTCCCCATCCCAAAACCTCCGTCCCACATCCCAATCTCACCCCACATCCCTCCCACCCCACACTCCCCACCCTCTCTCCATCCCTCCCATCCCACATTTCCCATCCCAAACCTCTCTCCATCCCAGCTCTGTGATTTGCCTGCCACACCTGGGGGATTTCCCAGCAAATTGTATTACTTTATTTGGTCAATTGGCCTACAAATTGATTTTCCTGTACAAATAATGAACATTTATGGTTATTTTCCCCATAGACTGCTTTATTTCACGTATAACAAAGACTGATTTCCTGCAGGTTTCCAGACCTGAGCACAGGAGCTGCAGCTCCTCTGACCCCTGGCTGATGGATGGCAAAGGGCTCCAAGCGCAGCTGCAGGGTTTGGGGTTTTTATTTTCACCCTGACCATGGACAGAGGGGGCTGCTGGAAGCACCAGGATAATGGGAATAGAGAATTATTCTACAGAATAATGGGGATATAAAATTATTCTATATAATTATTCTACAGAATAATGGGGATACAGAATTATTCTACAGAATAATGGGAATAGAGAATTATTCTACAGAATAATGGGGATACAGAATTATTCTACAGAATTATTCTACAGAATAATGGGAATAAATTATTTTAGAAGAGATTCAGCCCTGGGATCAGGCAGCCACGAGGACAAGGAAATTGAGAGATTTATCCAGGCCCCAGCAAGGTGGTGCACACCTGGGGGATTTTTGACATATCCCACCCCAGGAGGGTGGAACACACCTGGGGGATTTAGGATTTATCCAGGCCCCAGGAGGGTGGGACACACCTGGGGAATTTATGATTTATCTCACCCCAGGAGGGTGGTGCACACCTGGGGACAGGTGCTGAGAGCTGCAGGTGACTGGGACACACCTGGGGATTTTTTATTTATCCCACCCCAGGAAGGTGGGACACACCTGGGGACAGGTGCTGAGAGCTGCAGGTACCTGGGACACACCTGGGGGATTCATCCAGGCCCCAGCACAACCCTGGCTGCTCTCAGTTCTGCCAACCACAGAGCCCTGACACTGTGAGCACCAAGAAACCCAAAGGAGAAACCCCTGGGCTCCAAAAAACACCAGAACTCACACCCGGCTGCTAAGAGAAACATCTGTATTCCCAAAAAACACCAGAACTCACACCCAGCTGCAAAGGAAAAATTCCTGTATTCTAGAAAACACCAGAACTCACACCCAGCTGCAAAGAGAAACATCTGTATTCCCCAAAACACCAGAACTCACACACAGCTGCAAAGGAAAAAAATCTGTATTCCCAAAAATACCAGGAATACAGACACAGCTGCAAAGGATAAATCCCTGTACTCCAAAAGTCACCAGAACTCACACCCAGATGAAAAGGAAAAAAATCTGTATTCCCAAAAATACCAGGAATACAGACACAGCTGCAAAGGATAAATCCCTGTATTCCAGAAAACACCAGAACCCACACCCAGATGCAAAGGAAAAACATCTGTATTCCCAAAACCATCAGGAATATAGACCCAGCTGCAAAGGAAAAATATTTGTACTCCAAAAAACGCCAGAACTCACACCCAGCTGCAAAGAGAAACCTCTATATTCCCCAAAATCACCAGAACACACACACAGCTGCAAAGAGAAACATCTGTATTCCCAAAAAACACCAGAACTCACACCCAGCTGGCTCAGCAGGTGGGGAGCACCAGCAGGTGACACCACATTATTTACATTTATATATATATATATTTATTTATTTATATTTATATTTATACTTTTATTTATATATTAAATGTATTTATACATCTATTTATATATTATTTATATTTCTATATATTTATAAATAAGAGTGACCAGTGAACACAGTGGCTTCCCAGAGAGCAGGGAGCATTGGGAGTTGTGTGTTTTGAAGGTAAACACAAAGAGAATATAAAAAAAAAATAAAATACAAGGGAGGTAAATAATTCATCAAAAGAATGAAAACCAAGAACCTGGAGGGGGAGAAAGGAGAAGAAGCAATGCCAGAGGGAAGAGGTTCCTGAGAAGGTGAAAAAAACCAAAACTAATCTGACATGGGAGTGCACACCAAAAGCAAAGTGAATTGGGGTAAAACAGAGGGGAAGCTTGAAAGGGAATTTGATCTGGAAATGGTTTGTGAAACTGAGCTGGGCCAGGGGTCAGTGTGGGACAGCACCAGAGAGATGTCCCTGCAGGAACTGCGGCTCCTGGAGGAATTCCTGCAGCTCCTGGGGAATTGCAGCAGCTCCTGGAGGAACTGCAGCTCCTGCAGGAATTGCAACTCCTGCGGGAATTCCTGCAGCTCCTGGAGGAATTGCGGCTCCTGCGGGAATTGCGGCTCCTGCAGGAATTCCTGCAGCGCCTGCAGGAACTGCAACTCCTGGGGGAATTCCTGCAGCTCCTGGGGGAATTGCAGCTCCTGCAGGAATTCCTGCAGCTCCTGGGGAACTGCAGCTCCTGGAGGAACTGCAACTCCTAGGGGAAATTCCTGCAGCTCCTGGGGAACTGCAGCTCCTGCAGGAATTCTGCAGCTCCTGGGGAACTGCAGCTCCTGCAGGAATTCCTGCAGCTCCTGCGGGAATTGCGGCTTCTGCAGGAACTGCAGCAGCTCCTGAGGGAATTGCAGCCGCTCCTGCAGGAATTGCAGCTCCTGGGGAATTGCTGCAGGTCCTGAGGAATTGCAGCTTATGGAGGAATTGCAGCCGTTGCAGGAATTGCTGCAGCTCCTCACCCCAGCCCTGCCTGCTGCACACAACCCCACACTGTCACTGTGCCCATCACCATTTGTGACTCTGGGAGAACTCCCTGAGTTTTAAAACAAAACTTGCTGCAGAACTGGACTCTGCAGCTGCCCTGCCCTGCTGCAGGACATGCACAGCTGCAGAAACCCACCCAGAGCCACAGAGTGCAGTGGATGAGAAAATCCCCCTAGAACATGCTGGGATGGCACTGAGCTGTCCCTGCATGGAGCTGCACCTGGAAAAAATCAGAAAAATGGAATTTAGAGGTGCCACTCTTCTCTGCATGGGAGCTGCACCTGGAAAAATTCAGAAGAATGGGATTTGCTAAGGAGCAGAGGTGCCACTTCTCCCTGGATGGGAGCTGTACCTGAATAAATTCAGAAAAATGGAATGTAGAGGTACCACTCCTGTCCCTGGATGGGAGCTGAACCTGCATGGGAGCTGCACCTGGATAAATTCCAAAAAATGGAATTTAGAGGTGCCACTTTCTCTGGATGAGAGCTGCACCTGGATAAATTCACAAAAATGGGATCTGCTGAGAACCAGAGGTGCCACTCTTCCCTTTTAAAACTCTGCACACCAAACTGAGCCCAAATTTCTCATTTATCCACTGATTTTTCCAGGCCTGTTGGAGCAGAAGAGCCCAGGCCAACACAAGCTGCACCAAGTGCACTCTGCCAACCCTAATTCCCCCTGCAGCTGCAGCAGGCACGGGCTCCTCAGAGGCTCCTGATCCTCTTGGGCTCTGCTAAGCAGCTCTGGGTCACCCCAGAGCACCTGCAGGGCAGGAGGCAGCCCAGGGAAAGTGAAATCCCAGCCTGGAGCGTTCTCCATCACTGCTCCCTGCTGCAGGAGTCACCAACCCACAGCTTTGGGTGTCCCTGAGCTCACCAGGGCAGGGAGACACCTGGAGAGGTGAAGGAGAATTCCTGAGCTCAGGAGAAACAGATCCTGCGCAGGAATTCCTGAACTCAGAGAGACAGATCCTGATCAGGAATTGCTGAGCTCAGAGAGACAGATCCTGCTCCAGGAATTCCTGAACTGAGCCCAGCCATGGACAGATCTTGCCCCAGGAATTCCTGAATTCAGGAGAAACAGATCCTGCTCCAGGAATTCCTGAGCTCAGGAGAGACAGATCCTGGAACTGCAGGAAAATCCCCTCTGGAATCACATCAGAACTCGGGAAGGCAATCAGAACACCAGAGCAGGGTTTAAAAGAGGAGCTGAATGAAGGAAAATTGTGAGTTCTTCACAGAGAGAACCAGTGTGGAACTGAGAGGGGATCCAGAACATCCAGGGGCATCCAGAACATCCAGGGAGATCTCTGGAACCTCCAGGGAGAATCCAGAACATCCAGGGGTGATCAGGGGGAGCCCAGAACACCAT